>JAUMHM010120011.1:0-20103 GCA_032362435.1 Melikaiella ostensackeni | reverse complement strand
GGAAACCCTGTCAGTAGCAATGCTACCGCCAACATAGCCGTCGAAGTCATGAGAGGAAAGCTCAAGCCCTACCGCGAATCATTATCATTATTATTATTGTTATTATTGCACCATTAAGTCAAATCCCTTCCGAGGTGAGCGTAACTTGTTCGGTTCTAGCAATAAATCAACAAGTCCACAGAAAAATCTTTTGTTAACTCTCGAACTTTTTTCTATGATTTGTCTTAAGCTGAATATCTGATCCGCACATGATCTTCCTGACATAAATCTACATTGGACTTTTCAGATCTTTCCTGAATTATTCCCGTGACCTTTCCAATATCTATCTTGGTAAATACGTAGCCCACGGCACTTAGCAGGCTAATCGATCTATAATTTGTACAGCCGCCTTTATCAACCTTTCCTTCGTAGATTGGAATGATAATCGCATTTCTCCTATCATTTGAAACTTCACCATTCAAAGAACACATATTAAACAATTCGCTCAGCCTCACAAAGAAATATTCACCACCGCTCTTGAGCGTTTCAGGGTTGATACCATCCACACCAATAGCCTTACCATTCTTTAGTTTTTCAATCACGGATATAATCTCGTCGATATCGATTCTTCTTTCGCTACCTGCAGCGGGATTGTCCAACGTATCCTCTTCAGCGACGTGGTTGTTATGCTCCATAGCTTTACCTCCATACAATTTCTTGAAGGAATCCATTATACAGTCTTTCACTTTGTCACATTTTGCATTTCTTCATCTTCTTCCGCTTTGATTTTATTTTTGCTTTCTTTGAAAAGTATCTTGGCTTTTCTGTTCTCATCTCTATAATCATTTCCTAATCTAGTTCTTTCTCATCACTTAGAACTACAGTATTTAATATTCTTGAGTGCGCTTACCTTTTGTCGCTCAAAGCCACGCGGATTTTATCATTCCACCAAGTATCTACAGCCTTTTTTCCTACAGCTGCAGTACTGTACACTTCAAATTCATATTCAAAGATGCTCTCTCGTAGTACTGTCCATGCGTTCTCAACATTTTTATTGTCTAATTCCGTCTTTCAGCCTTCTTTAAGATGCTTTAAATATCTATTCAGTTTTTCGGAATATACTAATTGTAGTTATGGCTTCTGCAAATTTTCTATTCTAATTCGCGCCTGCCTCGACTTTCTCTCAATTCTTCTTCTCCTCCACCCTTGACCTAGGTTCTTCTTGGAACTAAGAGGTAGTGATGCGTTCCGTATTCAGAATCTTTTATAACGCTTGTATACCCCGAAGCCCTCTCAATTTCTCATCCGCTACAACAAAGTCAATCATACTGTGGCTTTCGCCTCTGCATGTCTGAGCCAAGTAGTTGTAATAAACAAGCCTTTTTCTAAGCATAAGCTAATCAATATATCCGCGTTACCGTTCGTTTTTGAATCTCCGAAATGATCCTGTACCCTAGCGGTACCTTCGTGTTGCACACCAGTCCGGCTATTCATATCCCCGAGTAAAATTATTCTTTCGCCAGGATAGCAAGTAGCTATAATATCATTTCATGTGTTCCTGAAGGTATCTTTCATATCCCTACTGTAACCATCAACCGAAGAGTAGCACGCTATAATGAATAACCTTCTGAATCCCACTTAGAATAGCTAGCTTCCTTACGCGCATTATATCTTGCAATTCCTTTTCCTAAAGATAATATTAAGAGCATCGAAATCTCAATATAGATTCAAAAAAGAAGCCTTTGTAATTAGATACCGTACATATAAGAAAGAATTAGATAATACAGTTTCAAAGTGAAACCGTCCGAAATTAAACAGTAATATTATTTTTAGATCTTGAAGCCTGAATATCAGTCTCAGTACTAAGCATTTACAACTGAAAATTAGAAGACCTAACTAGTTACAAAATTGACCATTTTTAAACTAAAAGTGTTTGAAATTGAATAATTTTGAATTTCAAGTGATCGGAACTACGTAATTCAAGAAATAAATAAACAGTAAAGCAATAAATGCCTAGGAACCGATGTCAGTGGTATTTGGAATTTGGGTCGCATAATTGAGTATTGAATTTGTAGATTTGATTATACTTCGATAAATTATCTCTCTAGAATACAAAAAATAGAAATAGATTTGTAAGATAGATAAGAAGACATTCGAGCGGCGATTACTATAGGGCCTACAGGTTATTCAAAATTCAAACTCACCCAACTGGCTTAACGACTACCAGCGCGAGGGATAATGTGAGATATATACTTAGCAGCGTAATTTTCCTCAGCAACGCCAAGCAAGGATATTGCACGAAGCACCTTCAGAATTTTTACGTCTTTCTTATTGATTATTAATGTCGCAAACTTACGAAACACCTCATTCCATTGGAACTACTTTTCCCATAAGATATACTCGATAAGATGCGGGAAAGGCTCTGCATTGATGACATTCTATGACGGAATCGGGAAACGACTTGGAGACAATGTATGTCGCGCTTCAGCCGATCTCTCTGCATTTACGGGTTCCGGCAACACTGCATCATTCTACCGAAAACGCAAAATAAAAACGTTTAACCAACTGAAAAAAATAAGCATGTTCAGTGCATTTTTCTTTCATTGACCATATCATCAATAATCGATAGCGATGGAGAAATATAAATTCTACAGTGATTCACCTTCAATACGTGCGAAGTGAGAAAATAAAAGTGTGAATTCAACATAACCCTTGTGTCCTTACTTTTATCCTTCGAACTCTTCCATTTACCAGTCGTCTGGAATACCAGCTTACCCGTTCCGTTGATACGGCTGCCATAACATATGGCTGCCATAACTCAGCTGCATCCTAATCCTCTTCACCCCCCGAACGAGAAACCGGATCACGACACACTGAATGACGTCACACTTCTCATTCTCTCGCACTCATTAGCTATGTCGGTTTACGTCGCACTAGCAAAGTCCACTATGCACTGCGTCACCACCACTCTCCCCTGTACTCCTTTTCCCGAGCGCACCCGCTCCCTACCTCACACTACATCACCGCTTCTCAACCTTGCAATCCTGATATCTCCTCCACCATCCAAAACTTTCCCCCATCTCAAGTAAGGAGCATATCATACTCTGTGAAAATCAGACAGTAAAGTATGGTCGAAAGTGCTTTCCAACGCAAAAATGTAGTTTTCTAAAGTTGCGGTTATAATTGAAATATTTAAATTTACCTGTCATCCATATCCAATACACTTGAGCATTGAATTTGTCCTTCGAAATTCAGACAGTCTGCTTCTAAATCCACATCTAGGGTCATTTTGATGGTGATGAACCTGGCATTTTTTACAACAAATCTGATTTTGGAGATTTGGAAGCTAAGGTAATGAAAAAACATCATTTCATAAATTTTCGCTATAAAAGCAGTTTATATACACTTGTGAAGTTCTGATTGACTTCACTAAAATCAATTACCCTAACATCTCGTTTCAAGTTCGTATAATGAACTAGGGACGAAAAGCCAAGGAAGGTCTCAAGGATTCAAGTATAACCAGGATTTGTTTGTTTATAATATTGATTCTGGACATGGACCGATGAATCGACGTTGACTCCCCTTACGTGTCAGGTCGCCGTTCTGAAAAGAATAGATCACTTGACAAATTATGGGAGGCAAAGAAGAAAACATATTAATAAAATATTCTAGAAACTCACTGAACATCAACTGATATCAGTGTCTTTGGAGTTCCCTTGTCGGAAGACGAGAAATGATGTCCTATTGCAAATGGAGCTGGAACTGAAAAAATAGAACTGGTACCTGCTAGCTGAACTCCAGGATCCAGTGTACTAGTACTTATACCTCGCTTTGTCATCCCTTCTGACTGTGCAAGGTTGCAAACCTAGGAGGAATTTCGAGAGTGGCGTTCAAAAGAGCGTCCATCGATGGTGCTATTCCATTAAGTGCTTTCTGAGAGTAATGCATTCTCATATAGTGTACCGTAGTATCAGGCAAGAGAGGTGCCTTTTCTATGTGGAGTGTAGGCGCTAGTCGTAAAGATGTCTTTTAGATAAGTGAGAGTCAAATGAACTAATTTTATTGTACAAGCTTAGAATCGATCATAATACATGCATATGCTTTGAATTAAAATTAGCAATCAATGTTATAATTATCTTAATTGTTATGAACAAATGTTATATATAATTACACAAATCTGAAATTTGTGCGCAGAAAACAAATTCCATATACTATCGCCTCTTTTTCTGCTGAGCTCGCTGAAATTATCCGTTTCTGCCTACTTTCAACCGTTAGCGTTTTCTAAAAAAACTCCACGCTATTTGCCCTTTTTTTTGGCGCCCCTTTTCTCCTAAATCCAACGTTTTCCCCTTCGACCAGCCCTGACTCTTGTACTCTCGTCTGCGGTTTGTTCTACTTGTTGCGGTGTAAAGAAGTTTGTTTCTACCTCCGAGATATTGTCTGACTGTATCTCACTTGCTCTCCCCTTCGAATTTCCCTCCCAACCAGTCAGTGACTTGCTCCTGTCTATTAGTTACCTTCCGCCTGCCAACTGTGACGCCACTGTTCCCTACGTACCTAAGTCACAACGCACCGCTTCCTCTATTCCCTGACCGTTACCGACTTACTTATACTTTTCGCTTTTCTTGTTTTCAAATCAACCCCTTGCTCTTTTTTTATCATTCACCTTTCTTACTCTATATGGTATATTCTACCTGCAATTTGACTCCCCTCCCCCCGAAGCACTACCGAACCACCGCACTCGCCCACATTACTATCTAACCTCACTTTTCATATTTACCTACCTTTTGCCCATTAGATCTACCTGTTACTGCGGCTTCTGCTATCATCGTCTGAGAGAGCCATTCTTGGACATTTGTCCATGTATATATTGAACATCCTAGAGGACACAACGCAGTCCTGCATAACGCCCTGCTTAATATCAAATTAATTGCTCAGTTGTCCATTTACTCTTACCCTCGCTTTATTACCGTTATATATTGCTCTTATTGCTTTTAGAAGCCAACCATTCACTCCATACCATTGCGGAACTTCCCAAAGTTTAGATCCATTCTCTTTATCACAAGCTTTTCTCAGATCAACAAATGCACAGAAAACTCTTTTGTTTACTCTCAAAGTCTCTTCCATGATCTGCATCAAGTAATTATCTGATTCGCACATGGTCTCCCTGGCATAAATCGACATCGGACTTTCCAGATCCTTTCCTTAGTTAATCCCATGACCTTCCAAATAAGTATTTTGGTAAATATTTTGCCCACGGTACTTAGTAGGCTAATCGCTCTATAATTAGTACAGTCGCCTTTATCGCCCTTTCCATGATAGATTGGGATGATAATCGCCCCTCTTCAATCATTTAGAACTTCACCATTTACAGCACACATATTCAGAAATTCGCTCAGTCACACAAACAAATATCCACCACCGCTCTTAAACATTTTAGCGGTGATACCATCCACACCATTAGCCTTACTTCTCTTTAGTTTATTAATCACGGATATAATGTTGTCGATATCGATTTTTGTTCCACTTTCCACAACGGGATTGTCTAACGAATCCTCTTCAGTGTCAAGGTTGTTATGGTTCATAGCTTGACGTCCATACGATTTCTTAAAAAAATCTATCATTCAGTCTTTCACTTTGTGCGAATCCCATACAATTTCACCATCATCATTCCCAATCCCGACTACCTCAGTGCTAGAACTTCCTTTCCTAATATTCTTAACCCATTTTCAAGATAATTTGTTATTTCCTTCGAAATCATTTTGCATTTCTTCATCTTCTTCCACTTTGACTTTATTCTTTCTTTCTTCGACTAGTACCTTGGCTTTCCTCTTTTAATTCCTATAATCATTTTCTGATATAGTCCTTTCCACATCGCTAAAACCTGTAATATTCAACTGTATCCCACATTCCCTCCCCTTCGAATTTCCCTCCCGACCAGTCGGTGACTTGCTCCTGTCTATTAGTTACCTTTCGTTTGCCAATCGTGACGCCACTATTCCCTACGTAACTCAGTCACAACACACCGCTTCTCCTATTCCCTGATGCTTACCGACTCACCTATTATGCTCTTCGTTTTTTTTTGTTTCCGAATCAACCCCTTGCTTTTTTATCATCATTCACCTTTTTTCTCTATATATCCTACCTGCCATTTGACTCCCCTTCCCCCGAATCACTACCAAACCACCGCGCTCGCCCTCATTACCACCCAACCTCACTTTTTATATTTACCTACCTTTTGCCCATCAGATCTACCTGTTACTGCGGCTTCTGCTATCATCGTCTGAGAGAGACATTCTTGGACATTTGTCCATGTATATATTGAACCTCCTAGAGGACACAACGCAGCCCTGCGTAACGCCCTGCTTAATGTCAAACCAATTGCTCAGTTGTCCATTTACTCTTACCCTCGCTTTAATACCGTTATATATTTCTTTTATTGCTTTTAGAAGCCAACCATTCACTCCATACTATTTCGGAACTTCCCATAGTAAAGATCTATTCTTCTTATCACAAGCTTTTTCCAGATCAAGAAATGCACCGAAAACTCTTTTGTTTACTGTCAAACTCTCTCCCATGATCTGCCTTAAATAATTATCTGATTCGCACATGATCTCCCTGGCATGAATCCACATCGGACTTCCCAGATCATTTCCTTACTTATTACCATGACCTTCCTAATAAGTATTTTGGTAAATATTTTGCACACGGTACTTAGTAGGCTAATCGTTCTATAATTAGTACAGTCGCCTTTATCGCCCTTTCCATGATAGATTGGGATAATAACCGCCTTTCTCCAATCATTTAGATACCGATATCGATTTTTGTTCCGCTTTCCACAACGGGGCTGTTTAACGTATCCTCTTCAGCGTCATGGTTGTTATGCTCCATAGCTTGACCTCCATACAATTTCTTGAAGGAATCTATCATACAGTTTTTCACTTTATGCGAATCCCATACAATTTCACCATCAGCTTTCCCAATTCCGACTTCCTTAGTGCTAGTACTTCCTTTCCTATTATTCTCAACCCGTTTCCAAGATAATTTCTTATTTCCTTCAAAATCATTTTGCATTTTTTTATCTTCTTTCACTTTGACTTTATTCTTGCTTTCTTTGACTAGCATTTCGGCTTTTCTATTTACATCACTATAATAATTTTCTAATCTAGTCCCTTCCACATCGCTAAGACCTGTAATATTTAACATTCTTGAGTACGCTTGCTTTTTCTCGTTGACAGCGACGCGGATTTAATCAATCCACTAAGCGTCTTCAGCAGGTCAATCATGCTAGCACCTCCACATTCAAAATTCCCAAATTTCTTTGTCTGAATTTTGGGCTTCCCTTGGGCTTTTTTGGGCTGTATTGCCGATTTTTGAGCTCCACTACTTTTTTTCAAAATTCAAGTTTCGAGTGGAGGTACTAGTTTGACTCAAGCCAGCACCTCCACTATATGAAAATTAAAAGAAAATAAAAATGAGAAACGACAGAATTTTGGGCTTTTTTTGGGCTCTTGAACGCACCAACAACCATTTTCCAAAAACCACCCCTACTGACAATAAAACTACCCCCTATGTAAAAATTCAATCTCGGAGAAAACAAAGTGCACCAAAATTTTTGGCTTATTTTGGGATCTCGAATGCAGGAAATTTTTTTTTGAAAACCACCCCCTATGTAAAAAAAACCACCCCATTGCTGAAAATAAAATCTGCAGAAAAGAAAATGCATCAAAATGTTGGGCTCACTCTGGGCTCTTGCATGCACCACAAAAAAATTGTCAAAAGCCACCCCTATGTACAGAAAACCATCCCCGTAGTAAAAACTCAAAACTGGAAAAAACAAAATAGGAAGTAGAGTTGAGCTTTTCTTAGGCTCTCGAGTGCTTGAACTTTTCCTTGCAAAAACGACCTGTGCGTTTGAAAAATAAAACATTTATCTATAAATTCGAATTTGAATTTTCAAGAAGCCAAAAAATCAGAGAAACTATTGACACTGTAAAATTCTAAAAGAGGTTATTTGTTGACGAAGTCTTATCTGCGTGGTATCAAGGGGTTGTCTGTAACGTAAAGAGTTGGAGCTCAAAAATCAGTGTTGGTATTTTTGAAGAGCCTAAAAATAAGAGTTTTTATGTACACTGTGAAATTCTGAAACAGATTATTTTTTGACAAAGTCTAATCTGTGGGGTACCAAGGGTTTGTTTTATAACGTTAAGGGCTAGTGCCCAAAAATCGGTGTTGGTATTTTTGAAGAGCCCAAAATCAGAGACTCTTTTCACACTGTAAAATTCTCAAAAAGATTATTTTTTGAAAAAGTCTTACCTGCGTGTTAACCAGGGGTTGTTTTTTAACGTTAAGGACTGGAGCCTCAAAATCGGTGTTGGTATTTTCGAAGAGCCTAAAAGTTAGAGACTCTATCTAAAAAGTAAAATTTTAGAGGAGATTATTCTTTTAAAAAGTCTTATCTGCGGGTTAACCAGGGGTTGTTTTTTGACATTGAGGGTTGGAACCCAAAAATCGGTGTTCGTATTTTTGAAGAGCTCGAAAATCAGAGGCTCTATTTAAACTGTGAAATCCTAGGAAAGATTATTCTTTGAAAAAGTCTTATCTGCGTGTTAACCAGGGGTTGCTTTATAACGTTAAGAATTGAAGTCCAAAAATCAGTGTTGGTATTTTTGACGAGCCCAAAAATCAGAGACTGAAATAACCGTAAAAGTAAAATTTTAGAAAAGATAATTCTTTGAAAAAGTCTTATCTGCGTGTTAACCAGGGGTTGTTTTTAGACGTTGAGGGTTTGAGCGCAAAAATCGGTGTTGCTATTTTTGAAGAGCTCGAAAATCAGAGACTATTTGAACTGTAAAGTTCTAGGAAAGAATATTCTTTGAAAAAGTCTTAGCTGCGTGTTAACCAGGGGTTGTTTTTTAAAGTGTAGGGTTGGAGCCCAAAAATCGTCGTTGGTATTCTTGGAAAGGCCAAAAATCAGAGACTCTATTTACACTGTAAAATTCTAAAAAAGATTATTTTTTGAGAAAGTATAATCTGCGGGGTACCAAGGGTTTGCTTCTTAACGTTGAGGGCTAGAGCCACAAAAATCGTTGTTAATATTTTTGAAAACCCCAAAAATCAGAGACTCTATTCACACTGTGAAAATCTCTAAAAGATTATTCTTGGAAATAGTCTTACCTACGGGTTAACCAAGGGTTGTTCTTTTAAGTTTAAGGATTGGAGCCCAAAAATCGGTGTTGGTATTTTTGAAGTGCCCAAATGTCAGAGAATCTATTAACACTGTAAATTTCTCGAAAAAATTATTTTTTGACAAAGTGCTATCTGCGTGTTAAGCAGCGGTTGTTTTTTAACGTTAAAGGTTGGAGCCCATAAATCGGTGTTGGTATTTAGAAAAGCCCAAAAATCAGAGACTCTATTCACACGGTAAAATTCTCGAAGATATTATTAGTTGACAAAGCCTATCTGCGTGTTAAACAGGGGTTGTTTTTTAACGTCAAGGATTGGAGCCCAAAACTCGTTGTTGGTATTTTTGAAGAGGCCAAAAATCAGAGAATCTTTTTACGCTATAAAATTCTAGAAAAGATTATTTTTGGAGAAACTCTCATCTGCGGGTTAACCAGGGGTTGTTTCCTCAAGTTAAGGGTTGGAGCCCAAAAATCGTTGTTGGTATTTTTGAAGAGGCCCAAAATCAGAGACTCCATTTACGCTGTGTAATTCTAGAAAAGATTATGCTTTGAGAAAGTCTTATCTGCGGGTTAACCAGGGGTTGTTTACTCACGTTAAGGGTCGGAGCCAAAAAATCGGTGTTGGTATTTTTGGAGAGCCCAAAAATCAGGGACTCTATTCACACAGTAAAATTCTAGAAAAGATTATTCTTTGGAAAAGTCCTATCTGCGGGTTGACCAGGGGTTGTTTTTTGACGTTAAGGGTTGGAGCCCTCGAAGCGGTGTTGGTATTTTTGAAGAGCCCAAAAATCAGAGACTTTATTTACACTGTAAAGTTCTAGAAAAGATTATTCTTTGAAAAAGTCTTATCTGCGTGTTAACCACGGGTTGTTTCTTAACGTTGAGGGTTGGAGCCCAAAAATCGGTGTTGGTATTTCCGAAGAGTCCAAAAATCAGGGACTCTATTTACACTGTAAAATTTTCAAAAAGATTGTTTTTTGACAACGTCTTACAGGTTTATGCGTGGTATCAAGGGGTTATCTTTAACGTAAAGGGTTGGAGCCTAAAAATCGGTGTTGATATTTTTGAAGAGCCTAGAAATAAGAGACTCTATGTACACTGTAAAATTCTGAAACAGATCGTTTTTTGACAAAATCTAATCTGCGGGGTACCAAGGGTTTGATTTTTAACGTTGAGAGCTAGAGCCCGAAAATCGATGTTGATATTTTTGAAGAGCCCAAAAATCAGAGACTCTATTCACACTGTAAAATTCTAGAAAAGATTATTCTTGAAAACAGGCCTATCTGCAGGTTAACGAGGGGTTGTTTTTTAACGTTAAGGGTTGGAGCCCAAAAATCGTTGTTGGTATTTTTGAGGACCCCAAAAGTCAAAGACTATTCACGCTGTAAGATTCTAAAAAAGGTAATTTTTTGACAAAGTTATATCTACGTGGTAGAAACGGGTTGCATTTTGACTGTAAGGGTTAAAGCCCCCAAAGTCTGCTATAATGTTAACATCGAAAAGTTCCGGAAAAGATTATTTTTCAGCAGACTAATATCTACGTGGTACTGACGGGTTGCATTTTGACTGCAAGGGTTAAAGCCCTAAAATCTAAATTGGTATTCTTATGGAGCCGAAAGATCAGAGACTCTGTTACCATTCAAATGTTCTGAAAAGTATTACTTTTCAGCAAAGTAATATCTACGTGGTACAGGGGGGTTGTTTTTAGGCGTTAAGGGCTGTAGCCCGAAAGTCAAAGTTGATATTTCTATGCAGCAAAAATGATGCCCACAAATTAGTCGTGCTCCATTTTTCAAAATGTTGGTTTTTCATGTAAGGAATGATTTTGAAACGTAAGGGTCGTTTTTTGGTGATCGAATTTCAGGAGATGGAAGAGCCTGAGAAAAGACCCAAAATGTAGCGGAATTTAGTTTGTGAAATTTGAATTTGTCAAATTCGAAAAGTTTTCGAAGAGGGTTGCTTTCGGAACTTAAGGTTGGTTTTGGGGCAATCGGCTTTCGCGAATTTCGAGAGCACGGAAAAGGCCCAAAATGCTATTGAAATTAACATTTAATTTTATTGGTTTCCCAGACAGTCGAGGTGCCAGATTAATGTAAGCTAGCACCTCCATAAGAAAATTGATTTTTTGATAAAAGTGATGGAGTCCAAAAATTTGTATTGGTACTCCGCAAACGCCCGAAATTCTGCGCAATGAAGAATGCCGAAATTCGATTTTGGATGTGCTAGTTCAGTGTACTTGAAAAAAATATCATATGAAGAGTAATCGCACAAGTCACGTTCGTGAGACTCTAGTAGATGTCACCAATCCCACAATCACAATCAGCCACCCCAAAAGACCGACCCCACCAGATTTAGTGTACTCAACTTCGATTTGTCGGCTGTAGCTCTTAATCCCAAAAAGCAACTCCTCTACCGCGTAAATATGACTTTGCCAAAAAGTAATCTTCTCTGATATTCTGATATTCGGGCTCCTCATAAACTCCAACTTCAATTTTAGGGCTTTAACACGATACTTGGGCTCCAACCCTTAGAGTTAAAAAACAACCCCTGATTAACATGCAGATAAGCCTTTCCCAAAAAATAATCTTTTCGAGAATTCTATAGTGTAAATGGAGTTTCTGATTCTTGGGCTCTTCAGAAACACCAATGCTGATTTTTGGGCTTCAACCCTTGACGTTAGAAAACAACCCCTGGTTAACCCGCAGATAAGACTTTTTCAAAAGGAAATCTATTCGAGAATTTTACAGTGTGAATAGAGTCTCTGATTTTTGGGATTTTCGAAAAAACCAACACCGATTTCTGGGCTACAACCCTCAACGTTAAAAAACAACTCCTGTTTAACCCGCAGAGAAGACTTTTTCAAAAAATAATCTTTTCGAGAATTTTACAGTGTAAATAGAGTCTCTGATTTTTAAGCTCTTCAAAAATACCAACACCGATTTTTGGGTTCCAACCTTTAGCCTTGAAAAACAACCTCTGATTAACCCGCAGATAAGACTTTTTCAAAAAATAATCTTCTTAAGAATTTTATAGTATAAATAGAGTCTCTGATTTTTGAGCTCTTCAAAAATACCAACACCGATTTTTGGGTCCCAACCCTTAACGATAAAAAACAACCCCTGGCGTACCCGCAGATAAGACTTCCTCAAAAAATAATCTTTTAGAGAATTTCACAGTGTAAATAGAATCTCTGATTTTTGGGCACATCAAAAATACCAATATCGATTTTTGATCCCCAACCCTTAACGTTGAAAAACAACCCCTAGTTAACACGCAAATAAGACTTTCTTAAAAAATAATCTTTTTGAGAATTTTAGAGTGCGAAGAGAGTCTCTGATTTTTGAGCTCTTCAAAAATACCAACACCGAAATTTGGGTTTCAACCGTTAACGTTAAAAAACAATCCCTGTTTAACCCGCAGATGAGACTTTTTCAAAAAATAATCTCGAGAATTTTACAGTGTAAATAGAGTCTCTGATTTTTGGGCTCTTCAAAAATACCAATACCGATTTTTGATCCCCAACCCTTAACGTTAAAAAACAACTCCTGGTTAACACGCAGATAAGACTTTCTCAAAAAATAATCTTTTTGAGAATTTTACAGTGCGGAGAGATTCTCTGATTTTTGAGCTCTTCAAAAATACCAACACCGAAATTTGGGTTCCAACCGTTAACGTTTAAAAACAACCGCTGGCTAATCCGTTGATAAGACTTTTTCGAAAAATAATCTTTTTGAGAATTTTATTGTATAAAAGAGTCTCTGATTTTTGGACTCCAACCCTTAGCGATAAAAAACAACCCCTTGTTATCCCGCAGATTAGTTTCTCTCAAAAAATATTCTTTTCGATAGTCTAACAGTGTAAGTAGAGTCTCTGATTTTTGGGCTCTTCAAAAATATCATCATAGATTTTTGGGCTCCAACGTTTAACGTTAAGAAACAACCCCTGTTCAGCCCGCAGATAAGACTTTTTCAAAAATAATGTTTTTGAAAATGATGCATTTTACTTACAAGCCCTCTCAGTTCCTTATCCGCTACAACAAAGTCCACCATCCTGTGGCTTTCGTCTTTTGTATCAAGTGTACATGTGGATCGTTTCATGTCTGAACCAAGTATTCGTAATAAACAAGCATTTTTCTTAGCATGAGCTGATTAATTTTTCCCCGTCACCGTTCGTTTCTTGGTCTTCAAAGTGACCCAGTACCCTGTCGGTACCTTCGCGTTGCACACCAACCCAGCCGTTCATATCTTCGAGTGAAATTATTATTACTTCGCCAGGATCGCAGTACCTAATACATTATTTAACGAGCCCAGAAAATTTTGTTTATATCCCTCTTGTCACCTTCAACTGGAGCGTAGCACGTTATAATAAATAACCTATTGAAACCCACTTTGTGACGACACATTTACTACTTCTTGGACATTAATAGTAAGACAATTATCATATATAATAATATTTATATTATACCGTTAGGTTGGAGGCGAGGGGCGTGCTGTAGGGGGTTCTCAGTGATTTTATGTATTTTTCTTATTCCATTTGTTTGTATAGAAAAAAGTCTGGAAAGGCAATCAGCAACTTTGTTCTCTTTGCCTCTGACGTATTCTATTGAGTATTCATACACCTCTAACCTAAGTGTCCCGTGAACTAGTCAAGAGCTGGGATCTTTTATGTCATGAAGCCAAGCTAGAGCTTTGTGGCCTGTTTGAATCTTAAACTCTTTACCAATGAGACACGGTCTCAGACGCCTAACTGCCAATATAATTGCAAGAATTTCTTTCCTGATTGTGGTGTAGTTTTCCTCTGCTTTGTTAAGAGTTCTTGATATGAAGAGACATTGGTGTCCCACTTGAGGAAGGACTGTCCCTACTCCGTGGTTGGACGCCTCCGTTGTTAGGGTGAACCGTATTTTGAAATCAGGAAATCTCAGAACCGGTGCTGATGTTAACATTCAACGACTCTTAAGAAAGCTTCAAGGCTTTTTTGAAAGTAGTGAAAGATGCTTCGCATAATGGTGTCCCATTAAAAGGTGTATCCTTTTTTGTCAATTTTGTTAAGGGCTTTGCGATGATAGAGAATTTTTTTTTTATTTTCGATAATAACCGGCTAAGCTCAAAAATGACTGTACGTCTTTGACTGTTCTTAGTTGTTTAAAGTTGAGTATTTTCTTGAGTTTTTTGTATTGGGTTTAACGCCTTCTTTAGTTACCACGTGGAAATGTCTAATGATACCCTCGCCTAGAAGATTCTATGTTTCTTCTAGTGCAAATTCCTGATGTTTTTCGGGAAGTTTATGTGATCGCAGGTTAATGATTTTTTCCGGTTTTGAAAATAATCTCGTGTTCTGTTGGACTAGTACAGGGTGGAGGGTCTCCCGGTAGCACAAAGACTTGTTGGTATTTCAATATTATAGTCTTAATACTTTCTAGATTGGTTGGTTCCATATGAGCTAGGTTGGAGTTCTTCAATTATACTTGGGATTTATTCAGCTGTTCGTACAGTTGTTTGCTTTCTTCTTCAAATTTCACTGGTTTTTTCCTTATCTTTGGGAAGGATTCATTCGTCCTTGCCATGAACTTGATTTCCTCGTATTGTACCTTTTCTGGGATTCTTATCGGGTTACTAGTGTAATTTTGGTAAGGGATTGAATGTGTACCGTTTTTAATGGTGTATATTCCATCTAGTATATTCTTTTGATTCCTCATCCAAACATCTTGGTCTTCGCTTCGCGTATTAATTTAAAAAATTTTGGAGGTTTGTGGTGAAATATACTCTCTATCTGAATATAAAGGAATTTTGAATTTTCATAGAACCAAGAAATTCTCTGTGATGTCACATCTTTCGCATTTGGAAAAAAAGGGTAATCTGATTATCCCTTCTTCAATAAAAGAGAAGTCATCTTGAACGACGTGGAATGAGCGCTTGAGTCCGAAAAATGTCAAATATACAGCTTCAGTTGTTGAATGAGCTTCGTTTCCCATTAAAAATTGTTTTTTTTTAAATTTTAAATAGGAATTCCTTTCCCAACTCTTTTCCAAAAATTTCTGGTGGTCCTCTTCTGCCTTTTGTGTCATTTCCTTTGCTTCTGCTAGCGAAAAACGTAAAGATTTTGTGTTTGCTTTGGTCTTTTTAGGTTCTGGCTGTTCTGAAAATTCTGTGCCTCATTTCGGTAGCATTGTACCGCAAAATGACCGATTTTACCGCATTTGTGGCATATCTTTTTATTTCTGTCGGCTAACGGTAATGTTCGATTGAGTGCTTTGGCACTTGGGTTTCCCGTAGTATTTGCTTGTAGGCACGCCGGTGGTGAGAGGCGAGACATGAATTGAGGTGAAGGTCTTGAGACCGCGTTTTTCAATGGTTGTGCCTCTTTAAGCCACATCTCGTATTCCGCTGCTTCCTTTTGTGCCTCTGCTATTCTTGTGGGTCTAATGGATCCAACTTGCATTCCAATTTCTCTCCTTAAGTTTGTCTTAGAATCTCGTATAGTTCTGCATAAGTGTAATTGGCGTGAATCTTATAGCTCTTCCAGCTTGTCCAATCATCTTTTCCGCTAAAATAAAGTCCAGTAATAATTGCGGTTGGGAACACTGTGGCTTCACTGTCAAAACTATTTCAACGATATCTTCTACCACCATGACATCTCGTCCGTTTAAAGGACGGATGGCCCTAGTGAGGTACTCTGCTGGTATTCCCTCTGCTCGTTGTGGTTGTGTGCTTAGCTGTCCTTCGATGCTGGGTATTGTTTGTTTATTGCGTGAGATTTCTTCGTTTTTCTGGCGTCTTTGCGTATTTATTTTTCTTCTTCCGAGTCCCTGTCTTTTGCGAGATTTTTGTGACTCTCTTCCTTGTCGGTGAGAATTTTTCCCTGAATTTCTATTCGTTCCAGAATTTGCTGTTCTCAACCTATTCTCTTTTCGTTTCTTTTTCTTTGGCTTAGGTCTTATTGACTAATGCTCTTTTATACTTCGCTTAAATCGCTTAGTAGGTCAGACGGTTGCTACAAACTGGCAACTATTTCGAAGTAGTGATTTTCATTATCAACGATGAACAGTACTCTGGAACACCAGGAGAATATTCAATGTGAATTTTCTTCCTACTACCTCACCAGATACAAAATTCTTGATTAAAGTTTGGCTACTGTCTCCGTTCAAGGTGAGCAGAGAGGATTCGTGTCTTTAGTACATTCAAACAATTTCTAACTTCTAAGATAATGCTTACAGTTGCTTATTTGTCTTCTCTTCAGCTTGAGGCGAAGCCCGTCTTGTTGTTTTAGGGTTCGATGACCACTTACCACAGCGCTTATGAAGTAAATTGTTCATAATGATTGTTTATAGATATGAGAAATGTTATTCAAGTATCATTCTTGAGGGTAAAATGAACGATTTTGCTAAAAAGACGCAACTCCTGCACCTAAAAGCGCCAATACACCAAAGCTTTCGCAAGTCTAGCAACAGAGGTTGCGAAGCCGCGCGGACTTCCTCTTGCAAACAGGATATATATATATATATATATATATATACGCGGAATGCTTCCCCAATCCCTGCAAAAACAAGCCGCAGACGAAAAAGTGGAAGCGACATTAAGACCAACCGCTGAAATCAGGCATCCCCCAAGAGATGATTACGATTCCAGGATGAGAAGAAACATCAACATCCAGGTTCTTCCTAAGCCCCAAGATCTGGCTGAGATGGATGATGCCGTTCGTGAAGATCTCTCGGAGGAGCCCGACCTCTGGACCATCACTATGATTTGATTGATTACATAACATCTGGTAAGCCTTTTACGGTGAGGGTCCGAAAGTTCGCTCACGAACTGAGGATTCACATTACACATTGAACAAGTCAAAGCTGCTGACGATCAAGCAGCACGTTGTTGGCAAAATATAGGTATTATCTGACGCCAGGAGGAGAATACAGAAGAGGGGGAGATGAAGCAGGGAAAGTCAACAGTTTCTCGCTGACCCATCGCGCCTCTTCCGCGATCTCTCTGTTTGTGTCAATAATCCCCCTACGTCCGAGGAGATCAAGACTTATTGGAGAGAAACTTACGAGGTTTAACACCCACTACATGAAGACACTGAAAACATAATGCGTTCCAGGAGCTGTGCAACAACCTCATAACGCCCGAGGAACAATGCCCACCAATCACCGCCGAAGAAGTTCACTTCTACACACCAACATCTGGCCCGGATCTTCACCTCATATTTAAAGTCGGAGACGCCCATTCCGCAATGGCTGGTGTTAGGACGAATCGTACTCATCGACAAAAGCGTCTGCAAAGACGCTGTTGCCTACAATCGCAATCTGTCGATGGCCTGGATTGGTTACCAGAAAGCTTTCGATTCAACCTCCCATAGACTTATCATCTGTCTGTGGGAAAGCTTGAAGGTTCATCCACACATAGTGGAATGCATAGAGAGATTGATGCCCTTTTGGAAAACCAGATTTACTATCTCATCTGGAAAACGTCGTGTACTATGTGGTAAACCATCTCACGGTAATGAGGCGTGACCATGGAAATGATTTACCGTGGTTCTAGTGGGAGCTAATATCATTTTCCTAGATGACAGTCACTCCCCGGGGGACCCTGCGGTGGTTGTTTGACCAATTTTTCTATATATATAATAAAAAAAAATGCTATATAACCACCGCAGGGTCCTACTGGAAGCAAATGCTATAGAAATGACATCAGCCTCCAGCGGAACCGCGGTAAAATACACCTATGGCCACGTCTCACAACCGTGAAATGGGTGACCACAGGGTACGATGAAATAATAACGACAGGCCGGCGAAACCCTCGTGTCTTAAGAACGCGGAGCGAACTAAGGATGACCGCCCTCTGCAGCCATCTCGCAAGTTCCTCGGTATATTTTGGACACGCGGGTATGGCTTTGAGGTTACGAACCAGTAATGCCTTCGCACCTCCGAGAGCACCGATCACAAGGACAATAATTTTGACCAGAAATTTTGGGTATAATCGCTTCAGCCCACTTCTAAGGTCTTGATGCTTATTCTCCTTTTCTTCCTCCGCAGTTGTGATGTTTTATTCTGCCGGAGCTGTGAATTCGATCAAGAACATAGCTCGCGCCTCGAAGTCGCGGAGAACGATATCAGGTCTCGAGTGTGTGACGGAGACAGCTGTCCGAAAATCGTCGTTTCGAAAAATTTGGCACTTCTCATTTTGGACAATTGACTCTATCGCCCCTGGAGCGTTCGGTAGAACAGGGTCGTGGCCAACACCATAAAAGCGGCGAAGATGGTAGTAAGCCACTCTTAGGGCCGCATTGTGTTTGTAGAGATACGTCGTTCCCGAGTGAGTGGAACAGCTGGATAGTATGTGTTCGAGGTGCTCAACTCGTGTATGGCAGGCTCTGCACATCCCATTTGGAACTTCTTGACGTAAAATGCGGTCACGCTCTACTAAGGTGGAAAAGACACCGTCTTAACGCCTGACCATTTGTAGGAGAGGATCTCTTCCATTTGTAGCTTTGTAGGCTGCACCAACGATAATTCGGTTATAGAGACTCTGAATGTTTAAAATTCCTCATCCACCTTGACGGCGTGGCATGTACCATCGCGGAACGGACGAATTTATATGTAAACTCTTCTGCATATGCATGATTTTACGCGTGGTGATATCAAGGACCATCAGCTCGTGCTTCGTCCATGGAACTACCCCAAACGAGTAGAGCAGAACCGGGACGGCAAGCATGTTAGTTGCAGATACCTTGTTCAATGACGACAGATTGGAAGACCAAATCCGTCAAAGGAGATTTTTCTATCTCTTTTGGAGAGATTCCTTTACTGATGTTGCATCCTGAATGCGGTTCTGGGACACGCCTAGGTACGGATAGGTCTCTGCAATGTCCAGGTGTCTAATAACATTGGTATCTACGAGCTCAGGGTCCTTAGGAGCGCCATTAATTCGTCCTCGCTTCAGGTGAATCTTGGCACACTTGTCCAGTCCAAAGCCCATACCAATCTTTTTTGTGTACCCCTCGACGATATCTAGAGTACTTTGAAGTTGGCTTTTGCCTTTAGCATAGATCTTTAAGTCATCCATATAAAACATATGAGTAACCTTATGCTCGCGATGATTAGTTTTGCCACAGAGGTATCCAGGAGAATTGCGTAGTACAACAGATAGTGGCAGAAGTGTGATGCAAAAGAGGAGGGGGCTCATGGTTTCGCCATGAAAGACGCCTCTCTGGTAGGTGACGCTGTTTGTTATCACACGATAATTTCTAGATGAGATTGTAAATCTGGTTTTCCAAAGGAACACCAATCTCTCTATGCACGTTACTATGTGTGGATGAACCTTCAAACTTTCCAACAGACAAATGATAAGTCTATGAGAGGATAAATCGAAAGCCTTCCGGTAGTCAATCCAGGTCATCGATAGGTTGGGTTGGTATTCTGCTGCATCTTTGCAGATGCATCTATCAATGAGCAGGTTCTCCCGACATTCTGATATGCCTTTCTTCGAGCCACGTTGTTCGTACATCTCTGTCCATACAGGCGCAATTCTCCGAACAATCCTATCGTTCGAGATAGCTGTAAAGATCTTATACAGCGTACTTAGACAAGTTATTGGTCTGTAGTTCGCTGGATTGGACAGGTCGCCTCTTTTAGGTAGGAGTATAGTGCGTCCTAACTCCAACCACTGCGGAATGGGCGTCTACGACTTCAAATATGAGGTGAAGATGCGGGCCAGATGTTGGTGTGTAGAAGTAAACTTCTTCCAGCAGAAGTTCATGATACCATCTGATCCTGCAGCGGAGAAGTTCTTCGTGCCTCTAAGTGCTTTTTTCACCTCTTCGGCAGTGATTGATGGGCATTCTTCCTCAGATGTTACGAGGATTTCGCGAAGCTCCTTGAAGCGGATGATATTCTCAGTGTCTTCCTTTAATTCTTTTGGTGGGATCTTGTAAACGTCTCGCCAGA
>JAUMHM010120004.1:0-20104 GCA_032362435.1 Melikaiella ostensackeni | reverse complement strand
GATGAAAGGAGGTGTTTCGGGTTTCAATCGTGTGCAAAACTACGAATCTTGCCGACGTTTCGTGAACATTGCAGTTTTGCACATGTAGTTTTGCACACGATTGAAACCCGAAACACCTCCTTTCATCAAATTAATTCTTATAAACAATTTTAATGACAAAAACTAAAATTTATCATTTTTACATACAAAAGAGACTTTTTTCACTAAAATTATCCGACAGTAAACTAACTTGTGTAAAATATTTTAGTAAATCTAAAAATCAACTGGATTACCAAAGATTTTTTGAAATGTTGAACCAGAATGCAAATGAAGAGAAGGATAACGAAAATGAAAATGAACCAAGAAAAAAAGAAAACGAGAAAAAAATTTGGAAATTTGTAAAAGTTTGTGAAACACGTTGCCTATGCATGTACAATGTAGTGTAAGGGATTCGAGAAAATGTTGAATGATAATTGCAATTACTTGTATCTAACAATTCTCGAACTAACTCTCATGGAAGTGAATCGGAAAAATTATTGATCTTACAAAAAAACAATATTGACGCCGGAAAAGCTTTGAGTGATTTGGAGCATTTATTTTGGTTTCTGTGTCACAAAATTCTGAAAACTCAAAAATTCAAAAATTTGTCTTTAGTGAATACCTACATTGACGTACAGAATTTAAGTACTGTCGAGAACCAGTGGAACATGCTTCTGAGCATTAAGTGGAGCACATTTTGTGAGAAAAGTCAAACTCTTCAAAGCAGTTATGAGTTTTAGCCTGTTGCTTATCAATACAAAAATGCAGCAGGTTTGCATAAAATCAAAGAATTTGTTTTGTTTGCTTCAAAAATTGTGAGGTTACCAACGAGCAATGCGCATGTGAAACGCACATTTTCTGTCATGAATGCTGTGAAAACGAAAGCTCGCAATAAGTTGCAAGTCGAAATGCTCGACTCCTTGCTCCGAAGAAGACTTCATTTGTACGAGTGAAATTTGCGCTGTGATAAATTTGCATTTTCGGAGCGAATGATAAAGAACTTTAATTATAAAATCGTTTATTGTGATGATAAAGAGGATTCTGTGCAACAAGAAATCGATGAAACGTTTGAAGTCATAAGTTCTATCGATTTTCCTCGTATTTGTATTCCAGAATAAATTCCTTGATTTTTATCATACATGATGATAGAAATTAAGGAACTAATTGCAATCTTCGAAATTTTAAGTTAGTGATCTTGCGATAATAATATACTGAAAAAAATAGTGAACATTTTTAACTGCACAGACTTGAGAAAGTGCGAATTATATTTTAAATGTTGTTTGATAAATTAATTCTCAAAAATCTTCCCTGTCTACACATTTATTATCCTGTTTTGTACTAATTATAGATCGTTTGCATCCTTTTCATGATTGCAAAATGAAATGTTGGAATTGATGAGTTATTTTTGAATTCTATTAGCTTGAATTTTTCTCAGATTCTGTTGTCGACAAAATGGGATACAATAGAAATATAACATGGCGACTTGTCAGCCTGCAGGTGGCGACAGGCTCTACGATTTTACTGTCAACCCTGTCAGTGTGTATGAACCTAACAAACCCTGCACGGCAGTACTCTCATTAGCAATTAGAAAATCACAAAGATCCTTGCGTGTTTATCTTTTTCATCACAAATGATAATACGAACGATTGAAATGTACAAACCTGCATAAGATATTTAAAAATGACGCCAACAGCAAATAATATGAAGATAAGTTTAATGCAACCTCACTCGCTTATATGAACAAAAATTATGATTTCTCTTGTGAGAGCGTGTGCGGCAGACATCCACCTAGCGGTGAACTTGGAACTATACTTTTTCGCGGCAATTTTGAATAATCTTTAATGTGATCTTGGTTTGTCTTAAAAAAATTGCTTAGAAGAATCACATCAATTATTTTAAATCAGTTTCGTTGGTTAATCATCGCAAGAAATGTCATTCCAACAATAATTGAAAAAAATTTCTTTCTCAGCGGATTGCAACATTCGTTTCATGAAATTGTTATTAAAAATCTATACTACACTCAACTCTCGATTTAGTTTGAGTCTTGGGCATTGCCTGCTATGACCACGAGGTTATTCCAAGTATTTCTACGATGTAAACAGTCAGGGGGAATTGCGCAACTTCGCTGAGCTCGCGTGCCTCTCTCTCGGTCACTTGGGCCTCTGCACCGAGGAACTCGAGGTCGGCGGCAACTTTCTCTCTCGGCGTCTTAGGCCCCTCACCACCGTATGCAAGCTCGAAGTATATAAATGTCTTTGAAGACAATTGTGAGTTTCTTTCGGTCAAAAAATTAATTTAGCTATGAGAAAAACTCAATATTATTCAGAAATTTTTTATAAAAATGGTTATAAAAACAGTAAATGTTAACTTATGCCAATTTTGTGTTACAAATTATAACTTTTATGGGAAATATTAGCAAGTAGCGTGAAACAAACAAATTTTTTCATAAGAAAAAAGCACTAATAAGAATTTGTTTATAAAAACTGTTTATTATAATCAAGTTGGATATTATTAGAATAATTTCTGTTCTTTGAGTGCAGGTGCAATAGTTCCGGCTAATAGTGAGTCTCTTCCTGTATTTTTTCTCAAGATAAAAATTCACAAAGCTGAAATGGTCAATTTTATCATTTTATTTGTTTATATATTGTTGCTCTGTGAGAAAAATTAACGAATCGCAAAGATAATTCTCTTAAGAATTTAATGCTGAGCATTTATAAAAAACACTTTAAAATCCATTAAGAAATACGGCCTGTGGGCGATGCCCTAGCGAAAGTTTCGGATAAAAATTCATTCCGAACCAATTAGAATTATTCCGAAATCTGTATCCGAACCAATCCGAAAAAATCTCAATTTCGTCCGATCTAAATGGGTTAAAAATTAATCCGACTTAATCTGATTTATTCCGAACTTTCAATCCGAACGAAATTTTCAATCCGAATCAATCCGAACTCGGATTGATATATACTAAATTTTCAATCCGAGTCCGAAAATCGGGTTAGATCAATTCGAGTTTAGATTGATTCGGATTCAATCGGATTGAAAATTTTGTTCGGATTGATTCGGATTAAATCACCCCTTTTAATTGAGCCCCCCTGTTACTGATTATTTAGGACTACCATCCCTCCAAATTTCATGACACTAACTCTACTTGTTTTCGAGTTATCATGAAAAGAGTATTGTCAAAAAATGAAATTCGAAAATTTGCATCGTTACAAAGTTTCCTCTATGAGGAAACAAAAAATATTGAAAAAGATGGTGGGGGAAAGAATGAACGTGAGGAAGGGGGTCTCGTAAATTCGTGACTGAGTGTGACAAAGGGTACGGTGGGGGAAGGGGGGTTGAAATTAAAAATGGAGAAAAGTGGTTATTGGTTAAATTACTACTAATTAGTACTAACTTACTATAGTATCTACTAATTAATTCGTTGTAAAACAATTTAACGGATACTTCTTTTTAAGTGCCCTCCACTTACGCCATCCAAGAATTTCAGCCGACTCGCATTCGTCGATGAGGGGTCCAAGGAGTCGAGAGGGAGGATTTCCACCAGCCTCGCGTTCGTTGATAAGGAGGTCCAAGGAGCCGAGAGAGAGGCGCGTGAGCTCAGCGGAGTTATGCAGTTCCTCCTGATCGAGGCTCCAGTGTATCACTAATTAATTACTGAATACTACTATTTAATTAGTAGCAACTATTTCAGTATTAAAGATTATTAATTAATGCAAATTAGTATTATTTATTATTAATTAATTAGTACTAATATTTGTTAAATTTTGAACTGTACTGAAATAACTTAGTGGTGACTGTGCTTGGTAAACACTTTGTTGCTTCTAAGCTTTTCCTCTTTAGTTTACACAGTTAATGAATATTAAATTTATGGGGTCAAGGATCGCATCTTCATTCCCAATTAATCAGCTGTCCTTTCAAGGCTAGACCAGGCAATTAATTACCTTCAAGTAATTAAAACCAATTTATCGCCCAACACTACAAAATGATACAGCGATTGAATTTCAAACATGATTCTCTTACCTAATGGAATGCAGTGGCTTTGATTTATTAGCATCACTTTATTTTGGAATATTGAAATGATTTCCCAATAATTCAATTAACCTTAGGATTTTAAATAGATTTTTATTTTGAAATTAAGATGTTAAATGTGTGGATTGTATTGGAAATTGATAATACCTACAAAACAAGATTGCTGTGAAAAATTTGAAATGACAGAATTTTAAACACTTATTAGTTAAAATTCTGTTGCATAAATTGTAACAAAACTCACCAAAAAACTCAACATTCGCGAAATCGAGCATACATTCTTTCTTAAATTAACTTTTTAAAAATTTTAGACCGAATATCAAATATATAGACTTTGTTTTGGCATTGAGTCTAGAAATGTAGAATTTACAGAATACATCCAAGTTTAATCGAGAATTGTCTCTGCATTTCGTCGTGAATCACGACCTCATCAGGACCGAAAATACAGAGAAAGTAACATAAATTAACGTCACAGCTATTCTATTCTAAAGGCTTTATTAGAATGGGAGGCATACCGCATGTTGAACATTTCTCTTTCGTTACAAAAGTTCCATAATGTTATAAAGATTCGAATGCACGAAATTATACATGTGAAGAATTATCAGTCTGTAATAATAAGATATGATTTTAACAATATAAAAATGTATCAATTGAATTTTTTGTGTGTGCGGAAATGTAAGTGTTGTCAAAAATAGTTAGATCAGGTACTTACTCAGAGTTATAGTCGTAAAAAAGTTTTTTTTTCATAAATATGAACAGAATTATATGTTCCTTCTGTGATAATTATTTTCTAAATCAAATATTTTTATATTTTTGTTGTTAAAATCAAATCTGTGATTAAAATCTGTTAAGTGTTCAGATGAAGCTGCCTTTCTTTGTTTTCTGCTTTGCGTAGTTCTATGTTCAGAGATTCTACTTTTTGAAGATCTCTTTGTATGCCCCACATTTGATACATTCATGAGAATAATTATTACCAATCAAGGTTTCGTAAATGAAACCTATATTTTTCTTGTGAAATTCAGGTTCAGATAGTTTGATTGCTCTGTCAACTAAGGACAAAACAATACCCCTTTTGTTTAAAATGTGATGTTTGGAGAGGAAATTTAATTTGCGTCCTGATGCTATTGGTTCTTGATACCAATCGATTTCGATATATTTTTTGTTAAAGATTGAAGTTAAGTGTAAGAAATTGATTCTTTGGTTGTGAGATTGTTCTAGAGTGAATTTTAGTGAACCAACTTTTTAATTGAAATTGTCTAATACTTTAAAGAGGTCATATTTGTGGACACAAATAAGCGTGTCATCCCCGGAACGATAATAAAATAATATTCTGAAGGATTTGTTTTTTATGATATCTTCTTCCATATCTTGCATAACAAATTCTGCCAATTGGAAAAGAAAAATAACACCGCGGGACGGAGGGTGCTCGTGTCGCGCAAAAAACATGGCCGGCCGCAGTATACACATCAGTATTGTTTTGTTTGAGGGTTATGGTATTATTCATAATTAAGGACGAGAAAAATGTTGTCACTTCGGTTAGATACTCTGTGCGAGTTCACGAAAGCTACGCCGTCGTCCAGGAACATGATAGAAGGTCAACGAGTGATTAATTCTGGTATGATAATCATGTGCGGTGCGAGTGCGGAAACGGGTGAAAGCATCGACTTGTATGCTTTATGTCTTCAAACTAGTGCCTTAACGAAAGATCCACATACAATAACTGGCAGATTAAAAATTCAGAATATCAGTATTAATGACTCGGATGAAGAATATTTCGTGTCTATTGACAAAATGATATGTTCGTGCAAAGCCGGTTCCAGTCAATCGTGTAAACACACAGAAGCTGTTCTGCTGTACTGCAACAGGTGAGTAATTGCTGTGACTAAAATGTTATATTTATATATTTACTTTAGTGTGAACAAGGTTTATTCATTTATTTTTTTTTGTCGAAGAGATTTAAATACTTTGAAGTTGGTTTCCTCGACCGACAAGAAGTGCCTGTGGAAAAAACACAAAGAATCTGTATTAGAACAATTTGAAGCTCACCCGACAAAAACATTTTTCTGCGTTAATCAAAAAAGGTTACCTCTTCTTTCTATTCATACCCAATAAAATATAAGAAACAGGCTAATTAGTTGTCATCCAGAAACAGCTCTTGCGAAGCATCAGTAAATTCAAGTTTTGATAAGACATAGCTCAAATTAATTATTTAAAACATAATATTTCATTCAACATTTTTTAAAATAGAAATCATGTAATGAATAATACATTACAACCAAGAGTGTCAAGAATTCCTTTCATGGAAATTCAAAATATAAACAAAAGTACACCTGATGTAAATCAGAACAATGATAGTCAACGGACCAGAAAGGATTATACAGACTGCGTCATTGAAAATGCTATGTTCTTCAAAGAAATCATCTCTTTAAAAGATTTAAATTTCAATTTAACTGATTGCTGTCAGAACACGTACAATAGCAAAATAATTTGCAATAACGTATTGCGAATAGCTCAATCGACAAAGGCCTGTAAATCTGAGTGACAAAAGGAGAGAAAATTTAGGGTGACAGGCAGCAGATATAAAAAATTATTACAATTTTGGCGATAATACTAAATGTAAATTGTATTATTTTTGTTTATTTCTATTTTAGGTATTGTAGTTTATACACATATTCTAAAGATGATTGGCCAGAAAAAGCCCGTAAGTTCTTTTGGGCAAAGGAATTCAAAAGCAAATATACTCGCTATGGCAACGAGTATGAAAGTGCAGCTAGGATAAAGTATGTCAAAGCATATAATTTATTCGTGCAAGAATGTGATCTAGTAGTGTGCGAATCTGAACCGTGGATTGCTTATTCACCTGATGGTATCGTCATCAAGGATAATGAAGTGTATAGATTGTTAGAAATCAAATGTCCTCATGAATTACAAAACACAACAGAAATGATTTTAGCGACAAAGTGCAAACATTTCTTAAAGTTGGAAAAAAATAAGTTGAAATTAAGAAAGAGACATCAGTATTATGGGCAGATTCAATTTGATATGGCCTTAGTGAATTTGAAAGACTGCGATTTTGTAATGTATTCGAGTGTTTCTGATTCTGTCAGAGTCATTTATGTTAGCTATGATAAGCGATATGTAGAAAATTTATTAACTACTTTAAAAAAGATATATTTTCAAAAGATGTTGCATGTGATATGTGAAAATTCTAGAGTTCCATAAATTTATTTACTGTAATATCCTGCAATACAAATAAGTAAATGTTGTAGTTTATTTAGTGTTCATATTGATAATATGAATCGAGCAAAAAATGTAATTTACTGAGTATTAATATGTGAAAAATATGTTACTATATGAAAGAAAGTTTTCTACTTTTACATGAAAAATGTTTGTAAAAATGAAATAAAATTCATAATAAATGTAAATTATGTTTTGTACCTTTTTATAGAAATCTGTCAATTTTTACAATAAGAAATCATAGGTAAAACATGTATATTGTTTTTAAAAATATATGTAGGTACAATTATAATATTTATTACAAAAAAAATTAAAATTTATCATCTGCCAGTATAGGTGTACCTAAATTCGCTAAGCTACAACAAATGACGAAAATATCATTAACGTAATCAATTATGTGCCAAAGAAAATTATGATTTAAAATTTGAAATTCTTTAATCCTCTGATTCATGCGTTCAATATGAACCCTGGCAGATGCTATATCTGTATTTTCAATAGCTTCTTCTTTAGTTAATTGTTCTCGGTTCCTCAAAAATGGAGGTCTAATTAATTTAATTCGCCTCTCCATGCATTCGTCATCGATGAGGAAGCCTCGATCAACCATAACTGCATCTCTTCTACTTTCTAAATGTTGAAGTATCTCACTGTAATTAAAAATCGACTTGTTCGATGCTCGTCCACCAAACAGTTCACTAACAAAAGTTATCAATCTAGCTGGCGTAACTTCTGTCATAAATTTCACTGTTAAGTGACTTTCAGAGTGAGAATAAAACTTAATTTAACACTTTAAGCACTTAGGTGTTTGGATTTTTATTTCAGTCCAATCAAGAACTGATGTTGTTGCTTGATATTTTGCAAAACACCTCGGCATATTAAGTTGAATTTCTTCCTGTGGCGCTCTGCGAATTACTGATTGTAGCATAGATGCAAGTTTTTTACTGTCTCATAGAAAATGTTTCTAATGGTCACATCAGTAACTGCTTTGAAAAAAACTGACAGTGCAGTAAACGGTAGATCTAATTTTAATTTTGCAGTTGTCAAAAGTATACCATCACGAGTATTTAATGACCGCTTTCTTTGTGGAGGATACGTATCATCCATTATTTTTGTTAACTCGTCCAAAATTTCAAATCTTTTTATGTTGCACAGTGATATCAAATCCTCTTCAGACTGAATAAATGATGACAATGTGATGATGAAATTATCCGTACACACTTGCACACTTTTATCTTCACAAGCATTGTTTTGATTTTGAACAGGAGTATCATTGTTTTTGAAATAAACGCAACCTGGTCACTAGACTCTGGCACCTCTGGCATTTCACTTTCATTAAACATGACATCTGATTCACGTTGCATTAGTTCACAGTCCTCGTCATGAGATTCTGGTATTCGACTGACTTCGTGTGGATTTATTTCACTTGAGCTTAAATCCACTGCACTGTTTTCAGTCACGTTTAGAGCACCTTTAATATTTATAATTCCATCAGTTTTATGACTTTCACATTCTTTTTCTAATTTTTCATTGTTCTTGTTTAACTTATTCATAGCTCTATGCTGTGCAGGCTTACTTTCAATATTTTAGTTTTTTGAGTGCCGTCGAGCCTAAAAATATTTTCATTTATTTCTTTATATTTGTAAAAAGACATATAATCGTATGCCTGTAGTCTGTCTACTTACAAGTCTTTTTTTTCTTTCTTTTCTTGAAGTTTCTTCCTGTGTAGACCTCTGTGGCTCCGTTACATATCTTGGCACAGCATTTTTTCTTGAAAGCCGATGTTGTGTATCTTTATCTGTGAATACAAAATTGAATTAGAAGAGTTGTTACATTGAGCACAAGAATAATTGAAGCAGAAATACATTACAATTTACCTGGAAAGCAATAGTCATCTGCACTCAAATGTTTTGAACATATGACAAGTTCTTGGTTAACCTCTCTTAAACTCAATATTCTTAACCATTCGGCTCGTTTATCTGTTACTTCATTAAATCCAAAAAAATTCACTCGTTGTATTTTGATTCCACTTTTTGGAAGTTTATGAAAACTCACATTCTTATGGGAATTCATTTTGGAGTCACAGCCTTTCACACAACACTTTTTTCTACACTTTGTTTTTCGACAATCAGTTGAAAATTCCATCTTCGTAAAATCGAATCTGTTTAATAATCTTAATCATGGAGCTTCATACGTCGACTGTTGAAAATAATCTCACTTTTTATTCATTTCAAAGAAAAATATCGTCTGACTTTCATATATAAACATTGACAAGTGTATACTGCTGACGGCCATGTTTTTTAGTTCACAGAGTGACCACCAGAAGCGCATGCAATTTTAAATTCCCAATACTAATGATATTGGTGATCCCATTCGGGTACCAAATTTTTGTTGATGAGTTATGTAGTCAAATTTTAAGTAGGCATTGCCTATGCAAAATCTTATTGCTTCATCAAATTGTGCAAAAGTTAATTTAGTGTATTGTTAGATTGAGTTCCACTTTTTATTTATTTGAGTGTAAACTAAGTTTGGGTCTATATTAGAAAACATAGAAACGGAATCTAAAGAGCAGATTGTAAAGTCTTTTGGTATATTAAAGTGTTTCATTTTATTGACAAATTCCCAACTATTTTTTATGACATATTCTGAATTGCTAGTAATATTCCAGAGAGTCGATATTAAAAATTAAGACAAATTGTCTAATGGTGAACCGATGAATAAAGTTATAGGTCTGAGAGGTTTATTGGCTTTGTGTAATTTAATCAAACCATAGATCAGTGGTGGCAAACCATTAGGGCATCGTGGGAAATTGTAAGCTTTTTGTCAATTGTAGTTTTATCCCAACATTCTTTGACCATGTTGTTCAAGTCATTTTGGATTTTGTTTTGTAGGGTTTTTTATAATTCCATATGTGATATCATCTTCTCAATTCAATTTATAAATTTTTATATTGTTAAATCCTATCTTATCATTACAGACTGATAATTCTTCACATGTATTATTTTGTACATTCGAAAGTTTTTAACATTATGGAACTTTTGTAACAAAAGAGAAATATTCAACATGCGGCATGCCTCCTATTCTTATAAAGTCTTCAGATTATGTTACATTCTCTGTATTTTCACTCCTGATGAGGTTGTGATTCACGACTTAGTGCATAGGCAGTTCTCGATTACACTCAGTTGTATTATGTAAATTCTACATTTCTACAGTAAGGTCCATCTCATCCCAGTCATGGGGTTGTTGCATGTTAAAATATTCTTAAGAAATGCAACCCTCCTTCCACAGCAGCACTCGAAAAGATAGTGAACAGGGGTCTTTTCGAATTTCGCGCACAAACATGGACGCCCGAGCATGCACATGGTTCAGAAAGTAGGTAATGGGTGAAAATTTGGGTGACGAGTTATTTACAAATTTCCAATCCATGTTTAAAGTTGTTTATTGTTAATTAAATTAAAAAATAACTATTAAAGGGGAATAATGGTATCATAAGATACCGTAACGTTAACTAATGCATCGCATTGAAAATCGTAACTACCACTCTTAAATAAAATTCACAATTAGTGTTGATATTTCATTGACAGTTCTGAGGTTAGGTTTTTCGCAACGAAATACGCACAAAAAATCATAATCTGTCATAATTTACAGTAAACAATAATTTTGACTATATCCATACATAATCAAATATCAAATACATTAACACTATCATAACATCAACAATATGACACACAATTATCACATTTGAATGCCATATTTTAGTGGGGATTTCAAAATCAAAATTTTTTCTTCTGAAGAATTCAACAGAAACTTGATCTAAATTTTTGTTTGTATTGATACATTTTTTTATTGTTCGATATTTTAGGTTAAGGTTCCCTTCAAATGATCACACACAATTTAAAATTTTAATTGCTATATTTTAGTTGGGATCTAAAAATCAATTTTTTTTTTCTGAAAAATTTGGCAGAAACTTCTGAATCCCCACTAAAATATAGCGATTAAAATAAAAAATTGTGCTTGGTAATTCAAAGGGACATTTGACCTAAGAAACCAGACAATAAAAAAAAATATTGACAACAAACAAAAATTTAGAGCTGGATTTTAAAAATTTTTTAGAAAAAAAGTTGATTTTGAGATCCCCACTGAAATATAGCAATTAAAATGGAATATGGTGTTTGATAATTTGAAGGGACCTTCACCCTAAAATACCAAACAATAAAAAAAGTGTATTGACAACAAACAAAAATTTAGATCAAGTTTGTGTCAAATTTTCCAGAAAAAAAGTTAATTTTGAACTCCCCATTATAATATAGCAATTAAAATTAAAGATTGTGTTTGATAATTTGAAGGGACCTCTCACCTAAAATGCCAAACAATTAAAAAATTAGATAACAATAAACAAAAATTTGGATGAAATTTTTGTAAAATTTATCAGAAAAAAATTCATTTCGAGATCCCCACTTTAATATAGCAACTTAAATTAAAAATTGTCATTGATAATTCAAAAGAACTTTCAGTCTAAAAAACCAAATAATAAAAAAAATCATAACAACAAACAAAAATTTGAAGACAGTTTTTGTCAAATTTTTCTGAAAAAAATTGATTTTGAGATCCCCACTAAAATATAGCAATCAAAATTGAAAATGATGTTTGATAGTTTGGCGGGACGTTTAATCGAAAATAACAAACAATACACAAAATGTGTTAACAACAAACAAAAATTCAAACCAAGCTTCTGTCAAATTTTTTAGAAAAAAAGTTGATTTTGAAATTCCCACTTAAATATGGCATTTAAAATTGAAAATTGTGTTTGATATTGTTGATGTTATGATTGTGTTGATGTGTTTAATATTTGATTATGTTAGGAAATAGTTAAAATTATTATTCACTGTAAATTATGGCAGAATATGGTTTTTTTGTGTATTTTTTGCGGAAAATCTAACCTGAGAGCTGTCAATGAAATATCAACACTAATTGTGAATTTTATTTACAAGTGGGGGTTACAATTTTCAATGCGGTGCATAAGTTAACGTTTCGGTATCGTATGATAACTTCATCCACCTTTAATAGTTATTTCCACTTTATTTAACAATAAACAACTTTAAATACGGATGGAAACTTTGTAAACAACTCGTCACCCAAAGTTCCGCCTCTGGTCTACTTAATGAATTATGCGCATGCGTGGGCTTTCATTTTTGTGCGCGAAACTCGAATAGACCCCTGTTCAATATCTTTTTGAGTGCTGCTGTGAAAGGTGGGTTGCATTTTTCAAAATATTTCAAAATGCAACAACACTGTGACTGGAATGAAATGGACCTTGCTGCAGACCTTAGACCAAAACCAAACAAAGCCTATATATTCTTTCATAAAGTTCATTCATCAAGATTATTAAAATAAATCACCTTTTCTAACAACAAATTTACTCTTTGTCATTCCTCACAGAGTTTCAGTTACATGACTTGTAACAAAACTAAAAAAAACTGAACATTCGCGAAACTAAGCAAACATTCTTCTTTAAAAAACTGTTAGAAAGACTCAAATAACAAAAAACCTTTTCTAACAAAAAAGATCAGTCTTTTTGATTCCTTGCAGAGTTCCTGCTACAAAACTTCAAACAAAACTGGCCAAAAATAAACATCCGCAAAACCCAGCAAACAATCTTTCTTGAAAATTTCTTAGCAAGATTGAAATAACAAAATACCTCCTTCAACAAAGTAGGCACTCTTTTCGATTCCTGGCAGAGTGTTCAAAACTGGCGAAAAACTGAACATTCGCGAAATCAAGCAAACATTTTTGTTTAAAAATCTGTTACAAAGATTAAAATAACAAAATAACTTCTCTAACAAAAAAATCACTCTTCGATTCCTCGAAGAGTTTCTGTTACATAACTTATTACAAAAACTTACAAAAAAATTGAACATTCGCGAAGCCCAACACACATTCTTTCTTAAAAATTTTTTTATCAAAATTCAATTAACAAAACACCTTTTCTAACAACAAGAGGCACACTTTATCATTCCTAGATTCAAGTTCAGAAAAACCCGCTTACTTATTACTTGCAAATTTATTAATAAGCTTAAAATAACACAACACTTTTTCAACGACCAGAAGTCATACTTGTCTGTTCTTACGGAATTTGAATTTGTTTTTTTTTTGTCAGTTTTGTTACAAAGTGTGTAACAGGAACTCTGCGAGGAATCTAAAAGAGTAACTCTTGTTCTTAGAAAAGGTGATTTGATATTCTAATCTTGATAAATAAATTTCCAGAAAGAATGTATGCCGGGTTTCGCGAATGTTGAAATTTTTTGTCAGTTTTGCTACAAGTTATGTAACAGAAACTCTGCGAGGAATCGAAAATAGAAACTTTTGTTAGTAGAAAATGTGATTCGTTATTTTAATTTTGTTAATAAATATTTGCTCGCTCCTCATTGGTTGATCAGACCCAACTTTGGACCTTTTTTGTGCCCAAACTAAGCTTCGTACAAAATTTTGCTGGAAGAATTTTTTGTTTATTTTTTGTGCATTATCACATACTACAAGGGGTTGTATAGGTAGTGGGCACCCTGTATCAACAATTGTCTACATTTGAATTTGTGAATCACACATTGTTTATGAACTTTCTCATATTTATATTTACCCAATTTTACGATCGAATTATTATTGAAAGCAACTCTAGAGATCGTTTGGAAACCCAATTTTTCTAACATTGATTTCATGATACATACTTGAGATTTTCCCAAAATAAGGTAGGACAACCGTACTGAATCTATTGTAATCCTGTATATTGTATTAGTTCTGATTATTACTTTTACTCTTGTTTTGAATAATTCTGTTAGGCATATGTTTGTCAATAAAGTTGATCGAATAATGGTTGAGAAAAAGTATCTGTTTGCATAATTCAATATTCTTTTCATGAAATTCTGGATGAGATAATTGAAGAGCTCTATCAATCAAATTCTTCACAACTCCCATTTTTTTTTGTTTTGAATAGAATGACTAGAATTAAAATTTAGTGTCCTTCCTGATAAAATGGTTTTTCCGTGCCAATCAGTGATAATATAATTTTCATCGGTTTTTATTAAGGTCAAATCAAGAAAATTCAATCCACCTTCTGTTTCGATTTCAACAGTACACTGTAATCTTGGATGTATACTATTAGATTTATTAGGAAGGGCATCCACATTTTGTGCATGTAAAGAAAGTACAGAATTATCAAAATATCTTGCATAAAAGTCCAACTCAAAATTAATTTTATCGAAAACTGCATTTTCCAAATCTTTCATCACAATTTCAGCAATAAGAATAAATCATCTATTTGTCTTTAATTTCGCAAATAATAAATTTCGCATTTCTCTTTATTCTTCATCACAATATCCTATCCATACAACAGAGATCTTTTGCTCTACGGTTTCTGAGATAGGTTACGTACTCGGAGTCGAGGGTAAACTCTCTGGCCTCTTCGCCACCACTATCCAGATTTAGGGAAAAAGCAAATCTAAGGCAGAGCGCGAAACTGCAAGTCTCGGACTTAGAATTTGTATGTCTCTCTCGTACAACAAAATTCTTGCGTATATCACAAAATATCTCTCGAGATCCATCTGTTTTTTCGCTGGCTATCTTCATCTTTTTTTCTCTATATCTTTCTCTAGGACGAACGGAAGGCCTTTTCTTGATTGCAACAGTCATGCTCAAGGTCGAGGGTAAACCCTCTAGCCTGTTAGCCTGTGTTGCAATCTAGGGTCGATCGAAATTCGGTTGCGGGAGTAAACTCCTTGACCTGCCTCCAGATCTCCCTGATCCTTCTCGCTCGCCCGCGAGCCCCCGTAATACCGGTTTTGAGTCCAGCATCCGATCTCCTCGATTTTTCCGCAGCCGTCTATCCCCACCGGTATCACTTGCGTGAGTGGGAGACACCGCGATTGCGCGTTTCACTCGCGCCTGATGCTGAGTCCCGCTCGCGGTCTGGTCTATCTGGTTGCAGTATACAGGGGCGTTACTTGTGTAGCTTATGAAGTTTTTCTCATTTTCTTGTGGGTGAAACTATTGCTGAAATAACTGGTCGTAAAGGAAAATCTGCTTTATGAACTTCAACCAAGCCATGAACCAAAGATAGATTAGCATGAAATGTGTCAATATCGCAGCTTTCAATAATGTTTCCCAAACAATTCTGAAGCCTTAATCTCTCTAGAATTTTAAATGTACTTTTATGAAGCATTCCTGTAGGATCATTTGAAATAACAGCAAAACTATATTTATCATTCAAAACATGCATCATTTTTTGATTATAAGCATTTTGAAATATCGTGACCGTAATATCCCTTTTATTAGCTTCAGTCATCAGTAATTCAGGATGACACTTTGAGAACATTTTTGTTTCAGAAAATTCTTTTTTCTTTTTTTCTTCTTTTAACAAACCCATGATTTTGCTCTAGATTTTTGTTCTTTGTCTTCTGTCCATCTTGAAATGTTAGCTTCCATGTCTTTAATGATTTCAAGGAATTGAATATACTTTTTTCACTATATTTGTTACTAAAGCTTTCACTCAACCTCAAAATGTTGATTACCTTTTGTGGAATCTATACGAAAAATTGCAGGATAATTTCACTTTAAAATTGTTGAATTTCAAACTAAAATCATTCAAAATTAAATAATTTTAAAATTTATAGTGTTCAAAATTTATGAAAGTTTAAATTCAGAGCTTTCGAAATTAGACAATTTGCAAGTGCGAAACATTTCAAATTGTGCTTTTCGATTTTGAAGATATTTAATTGAAAAATTCTCACTTCCAAACCTTTTTATTTCGAAACTGTACAACTTTGAATGCCTTATTGTGTCCTCTTTCGATTGTCTTAAAAAATAGTTTATTTTTGAAAACATAAATTCGAAAATTTTTGATCCGTTAGGTTTTGAAAGCGTTTGAATTATAAATTATACAATATGTATTTCTACTGCTGCATACAATATGGAATCAAGTTCGGGTGAGTTCGTATAAGAATCAGGTTTCTGTCGTTTCGTATATGGAGTCAAGTCTATTTTTTGACAGATTGATTTCTTGCAAAAAATAAACAATTTGACACAAAAAATTTTTGGTGAAAATGTCAAAATCACCCGATCTTGATTCCATATTGTATGGAGCAGTCGATTTGAGACTTGAAAAAAATAGACAGCAGAATTAATTTTTCGTTTTAAATGCTTAGCTTTTAAATAAGATAAGATTGCAGGGCCAAAAATAATAATTATTCATTTTGGTAGCATCCATTTTGAAGCCTTACAATTTGAAACATTTCTCCTTTGCAGATTGTCTGATTTTGAAGGTTTGAAATTTGATTTTATTCAATTTTGAAGGCTTTTAATTAGAATTTGTTTAATTACAAGCGCTTTTTATTCTAAACGCTTCCGACTGCAAATTGTCTTACTATTGAGGCTTTCAATTTGCTATTTAACAATTTTGAATGAATGAAATTTGAAACCAAAGCATTTTCCATCCTTAATTTTTTATTCTAAAATTTTGAATGCTTCAAAGATATGCAATTTGAGATCAAATCCAAAATTATTCATTTAGGAAATATTTCAGTTCGAGGGTGCTGAATTTCTAAATTAATAAATTTAATAAATTACAGTTTCAGATGTTAAGTACTTTAATCATACAATTTTTTAGGCCCGAAAGTAAAAAACTGCTAGTTTTGACGATTTCCACTTGGACAGTTTTAAACTTCCACAATTTTTTGTCATATCTTTCAACATTTACAATTTCAAATGTTTTTTGTACGCAGATTACCTAATTTCAAATTTTTTGAAGGCTTCAAATTTTAATTTATCAAACTTTGAAGGCTTTGTATAAAAAATTGTATAATTATATACTTATTCAAATAAAGAAATGTTTTGAATTTGTATAAATTTTAGAGATTTAAAATTAAAACCGAACAATTTGGATTATTTCAATGTCAAATTATTCATTTTTCAAATCCTTCTATTTGAAATTTTATAATCTGGCTATCATTCAAATTTGAAATTGCACAATTTTAAACACTTCCAATTACAAATTTTTTGTTATGAAAGATATGAAGCTAGAAATGTGTAATAATAACTTTGAATATTTGCAAATTAAAAATAATCACATTCTTAATGACTTAATCTAAAATAGTTTCATGGTTTCATTTAGAAGGCGTGAATTTTGAAAATTAATTTCTCAATTCTTAATTGCTGAAGTCAGGTAAGCCACTAATTTGAAAATTTATCATTTTTAAGGTGTTCCAGAAATTTCAAATATCAAATATTCCGTTTCTTAACTGATAAAGTGAAAAATTCAAAGCTTTTGAAGTTAGACGATTTGCAAATGAGAAACATCTAAGGCTGTACTTTTCAATTTTGAGGATATCTAATTAAAAAATTTTTACTTTCAAACGTTTCTATTTTGACATTAAATAATTTTAACGTTTCACTTTGATCCCGTGAAATTTTGATTGCCCTACAAAAATAGTTCAATTTTGAAAACATAAATTTCCAAACTTTTAATTATTAATGTTTTTGAAGTCTTTAAATTAAAAATTGTATAATATTCAAATAGGCTTTTTTCAATTAGATAGAAAAATTCATTTTTCGTTTTAAATGCTTGGTTTTGAGACAGTGTAAGTTTGCAGACCTAAAAATAAAAATTATTTAATTTCTATAGCTTCCATTTTGAAACGGTACAATTTGAAACATTTCTTATTCGTCGATTGTCTGATTTTGAGTTTCGAATTTGATATTATTTAACTGTGACGGTTTTCAATTTAAAAAACGATTTCAGTTTTAAAAATCAGTAAAAGTAGGCTGCAGGCGCCTACAGAAAAAGGGTTTCATAGCCTATCAAGTATTTAATAAAGTCGTTCAAATCTCTTCTCTCTGTCACACATCTACGCACTTACCCTCACTATCCCTCACTTCCCCTCACTTCCCAACCCCTCCCTTCTCCTCATCTTGCCTCATCACCTCTCACTGCTCTCCCCTCCCTTACTTTCCCCATTTCCGTTCGCCTCTCCTCATTGCCCCATACTTCTCTACTTCTACCAGTATTTCCCCTCCTCACCCCTACCTGGACTTTTCATCACTGCCCATTCTCTTCCATAACATCCCCTTGCTTCCTCTAGCGTTCCTAACTGCCTCCTCATTTCCCCTCCTTATTCATTCCCAGCCCCTCCTTTCTCCTCGTTTATTCTCATTTTGCCTCACTGCACTTCTCTACCTCACTTCACTCATTTTCATTCCCTTCTGCTCATTACTCCTTACTCTCCCGCTCTACCTACATTTTCCCTCTTCACCCCCACCTTCACTTTTCTTCACCGACCTTCCCCTTTCCTAAATTCCCCTCATTTCGCCACGCCTTTTTGAGTGCCCCCTCAGTTCCCCTCATAACCCGTTCCCATCCCCGTTCCCATCCCCTTCCTTCTTCTCTTTTCTTCTCATTTCGCCTCATTGCCCCAACCTAGCTTGTTTCACCCATTTCCATTCCCCTCTCTTCATTACTCTTTACTCTCTCTCGCTACCTGCATTTTCCCTCTTCTCCACTACATTCACTTCCCTTCACTGACCCCCCCCCCATAACTTTCCCTCATTTCACCTCGCCTTCCTAAGTGCCCTCTCACTCCCCCTCATGACCTATTCCCATCCCCTCCCTTTTCCTCGTTTCTTCTCATTTTTCCTCACTGCCCCCCCTACCTTGTATTACTCATTGCTATTCCCCTCTTTTCACTTCTCGTTACTCTCCCGCCCTACCTGAATTTTCCCTCTTCACCCTTACCTTTACTTCCCTTCACTGACCCTCTCCTTCCCTAAATTCCCTTTATTTCCCCTTGCCATTCTAACTGTCTCCTCATTTCCCCTCATTACCAATTCTGACCCTTTCTCTTCTCATCGTTTCTTCTAATTTTGCCTCACTGACCTCCCTACCTCATTTCAACCCTTCTCATTCCCCTCTCCTCATAGCTTCTTACTCTCCCACCTTACCTGTATTTCCCTTTTACCCCTACCTTCACTCACCTTCACTTTCCCTTTCTCTTCCATAACTTTGTCTCATTTCCCCTTATTTCCCCTCACCTTCCTAACTGCCACCTCATTTTCTCTCATCACCCATTCTCACCCCCTTTCTTCTTCTCGTTGCTCCTCATTGCGCCTCATTGCGCCTCACTGCCCCTCCTACCTCATTTTATTAATTTCCATTCCCCTCTTCTTATTACTCCTTACTCTCCCACCCTACCTGTATTTCCCCTCTTCACCCTACCTTCACTTCCCTTCACTGACCCTCCCTCTCCCTAGCTTCCCCTCATTTCCCCTCGCTTTCCCTCGCCTCCCTAACTGCATCCTCACTTCCCCTCCTCACCTATTCTCACCTCCTTTCTTCTCCTCGTTTCTCTTCATTTCGCCTCACTGCCCCTCCTACCTCATTTCATTCTTTTTCATTCCCCTCGCCCTCCATAGCTTTTCCTCATTTCCCCTCATTTCTGCTCGCTTTTACTCACCTTCCTAACTGCCCCTTCACTTCCCCTCATTACCCACTCTCACTCCCTCTCTTCTCCTCGTTTCTCCTCATGTCGCCTCACTGCCCCTGCTACCTCACTTCACACATTTTCATTCCCCTCTTCTCATTACTCCTTACTCTTCCACCCTGGCTGCATTTTCCCTCATTACCCCTACCTTCACTTCTCTTCCCTGACCCCCCTTTCACGACTTCCCCTCATTGCCCCTCATTTCCCCTCGCTCTCCCAAGTGCCCCCTCATTTCCCCTCTCCTCAGCCCTCCTCATCACTCTCACTTACCCCTAACCCCCCAGTTCACCTCACTTCTCATCACT
>JAUMHM010119981.1:0-20110 GCA_032362435.1 Melikaiella ostensackeni | reverse complement strand
TTCACAGTAAATCCCAGATATATCTTTTATCTGAAGTTGGATGAAAACGTTGCAAACAATTTACAACTACGATTATCAGACGGCGGATAAATTTTATCTGGAGGCGGATACACAACCGCATTCACGACTTTATATGTAGTTGTCAATTGTTTGCAACGTTTTTATCCACCTTCAGATAAAAAATATCTCTGTGATTCACTGTGTTGTGTTACTAAAAAGACGTTCATTATTTTCTTATACTTGAGTTCTTCTAAACTTGTTCTTTTGCAATCTGTACCACATGAGAAAGGGTTTTTTTTTAGTTCCAGCTTTATATTGTACTCTTGCATAATTGGGATTCTCGTGCGCTGCCAAATACGACTTAGTTCAGTAACAGTTGATTTTAGACTTTCAGTAATCTTTCTCCACTCCTTAACATGACAATAAAAAAATCTTTGTAGAACTTTACGTTTTGAAAGAAGCTTTTTGCAGCCTTTAATGTCTTTCGACATTTCTCTTAGCAACCGTACTGATTCAAAATCTGTTGGAGAACTAATTTCCATCCCCTTATAAACATGGTGCTGTTCCGAATCTTCTATTACATCATGACTTGCCCCTTTTGCATCTTCCGCAGCAATCATTTCAATATCTTCAACGTCCTTTTCGATTAAAACTTTTTCCTGCAAATCAATTCGTCCTATATTTTGGCGCTGAATATCTAAAAAATTTCGAATATCTTTATGTTTTATTTGAGTCAGAGCATTAGCGTGAGCTGTGTCAAAAATATTATCAAATATATCAGTAAACAGCTGTTCGTTCGTTTTTTGTGACTCAGTTTCTCTCTTATTGTACTTTCGTAGCTTCACCCAAGTGAAATATAGCTTTTTCAGATAGGGTTGAATATTTTATTCTTGCTAAATTGAAATTTTTACACGGTGCCAAAGATGAATTACTTCCTTAATCGTAGCTTTTATACTCTCACCTAAACTTTTTTTTCTACCACATGTGAATGGAAAAACCTGCCAAGAACATCACTCATCGAAGGAATTTTTTTGCTGTTCATAATGTTACTACACTTTTTTTCAATAAGCCATATTTTACCGAGTCTTCCTCACTCTCTTCAAAACCAGCCATTCTCTTAAAGCTGCAAAAGATTAATATATTTAGTTGATCCCTTTCTAGCTACTATAAATAAGAATTTATTCAACATCACCTTACAACATTGTCCTTCAAGCATAAACGTGTTTTCTTTCATTAATGTCGACAATAAAGAAATTCAAAGTATGTCTAATCACAAAATAAACACTTGTACGCTGTAGAGCTCAGAACTGACAACCAGTGCTATTGCGAGGCTATTCTAAATTTCATTAACTTAGCAATTCAATTGCATAAAAACAATAACAACAAATAATTCGAATAATTTCCATGAAACTTTATGTTATGATTTTATATGAATAAATAAAACTATATTTCTTGTACTGTATATAGTAAAAAATCTTTGGCATATTGCGTATCATACACATTTTCCTTGGAGCTGATAGTCTACAAGAAATAGTAAAGGAGAGTCTTAATCTTCATAATAAAGTGAAATACTCTCTATAAAAAGTGTTTAGTATAAAAAGGATAGCAACTAAAATATCAGTCACATAAAAACAAAACCTTTTTCCTGCATATTATAGTTTCAAAAGTCTATAGTTTTGGAGAATTATTGAAAAATACTGTTTTCTTTATAGTAAAGAGAAATAATCTCCATAAGAAGTATTTTTTATTATTATTTTTTTTCTAGGAGGAGGAAAAAGGGCGAAATCTTTCATAGACGTGGTATTAAGTTCTCCTGGCACGGGTCTAGACCTACCAATTGAAACCAAAAACCTCCTCTTTCGAACCCTAGTACTGCCCGCGGAACCGCCTTTCGACTTCAAACTTCGCGGGCAGTGGGTTCCGGCTTATAGTCGCAGTGCGACTCTTTCGTCATCCGTTCCCCAAGGAGCCCATGCACAGGCTCCTAACGGGAATTACATTCATGACCCTACCCGTACATATTTAGCCCCTACGCCCATCGAGACCTCTCGTTCTCATCACTTGCACGATGATGGACTCAATGTGCTTCCAGGACTCCTCAGACTCTAGCATATGCGGAACGATTGTTTCGGGGAAGAGCTGAGCTCTCACGGCCCCACACCCGCTCGCGCCTGCCTCTTCGCAAGCTACTACCTGCTGGTTGTTGTTGCGGGCAAGCTCCTCACGGAGCAGGTAGGCCTCTTGCCTTTCCCTCGCCAATAAATCTATTGGCGGTGCGCTTGCCAGAACCGACACTGCGCTCGTTGATGCCGTCCGGTAGGCTGAGATTATTCTCAGCACTACGCTTTTCTACGCTGAAGACAACATTTGAGTGATGTAGCGGTTCTCTAGGGCCGAAGCCCACACTGGAGCTGCGTGAAGCAGCTTTGATTGAACCACACTCGCCACCAGCCTTTTTTTCGTTTTCCCGGTTTTTCAGGCTCTTGCTACACGCGACTTCAAGTCCGTCCAGAACAATCTTCGGTAAGTAAAAGGATCTCCTGTCAGTGACGAGTAGCGCCTTAATCTTCTCCAGGGCCATCTCTAGGCCTTTGGCATCCAGTCAGCGCTTCACTCGCCTTAGACTCTCATCGATCCTCAACTCCAGGATCCTCGGATCATCAGCGGTACACACAACAAGTGCGTCATCCGCGAAGCCGATGATCGTCGTACCCGCTGGCAGGTCCATGCGCAGGAAGTCGTCATACATGGCGTTCCAGAGGAATAGGTGTATCCGCGATCCCTGGGGGACGCCACATGTCATCTCTTCTTCGAGGCTCCATGTATCGCTCTCGTAGACCACCCATCTGTCGCTCAGATAGTTATCTATCATTCGAAACAGGTAGGTCGTCACTTTCTTACATCTTATCGCTTCGATGCAGGTCTTCCACCTCGCGCTGTTGAATGCATTGCGTATGTCAATGCTGACCAACGCGCAGAATCCTTTTCGCTTACCATTCTCATTCTTGCCTCCTTTGCAATGTCCACTGCCGCCTGTATAGCACCTACTGTAGACCTGCCTTTTCGAAAGCCGAACTGGTTTCCCGATAAAGCATTTTCTCCCTGCGTATGACTCTGAAGTCTTTGTAGAATCATGTCCTCCAGAAGCTTCCTCATGGTATCCAACAGGCATATTGGTCTGAAGGATGAGGCCTCATCTAGTGGTTTCTCTCCCTTTCTGAGCAGGACCAGCCTCTGTTTTTTCCAATTACCGAAGAACCTTGCCTCTCGCAAACAGGAGTTGAAAGCCCTCAAAAGCATGTCTGGGTAGAACCTTATCACCTCTTTGAGGATCTTATTTGGTATTCCGTCGATGCCCGGCGTCTTACTAACCTTCAACCTCCGCCCTGCCTCCTGTAGTTCCTCAAGAGTGAAAAACTCTTCTCCCTTGACCACGCAGGAACTCCAGTCCTCTCGCGGGAATGATTCCACACGTGGAAACAGGCCCCGTACGATTTTCCTAACCTTCTCAGGGTTGTCCAGGCCGGGGGTCTTTCGCCTCGTCACCAATTTTTTGGTGACTATTTTATAAGCTAGTCCCCATAGGCCCTTCTCGACTTCCTCGATCAGGACCTTCCAACATTGGAGCTGACTCCTCCTGATGGCCTTCTTCAGTCCCTTGTTAGCGTTCTTCCATGCCTCTCTCAGCAGCGGGTCACTCTTGAAATGGGTGTATCTCCGTCTTGCCGCCTTGCATTCGCTGCGTAAACCCGACAGTGTATCGTTCCACCAGTATATAGAGTTCTTGACTCTTTTGTGCCTCCGGCGGGGCATCGAGAGGTCGTATGCAGCAATTACTTTCCGCTTTGCCGCCCGCAACGTGTCCTTCATCTTCCACTTCTTCTTTCCACTATTTTTTTTGCGCCTTTCCTTTATGCTGAACTCAATGCACTCGTGATCGCTCAAGGTTGTCTCCTCGAAAACCCTACAGTCGCTCATCTTTGACGCTCGTCAGGAGGACGTTATCGTGAGACCAATAAATGATCTCGCGTTTCCCCGTCTGAAGGTGTTTGCCTGGTCCCAATTCACTAAAACCAGGTCGTATTCGGCGGCCATTTCGCTTACCAAGATTCCCCTCCGGTCCATTCGGGTTTCCCCACACCGGCGACTTACTATTGAAGTCACCGGCAATGAGTACTGTCCCGACGGCTTCCCGTAGGCTTTTCTTTAGAGCGAAAATCTGCGCAGCGAAAACCTCAAAACGGTTATTCGGGGAAGAGTAGCAGCTGTAAACAGGTACACCTGCCATCTCTACACAAACAAACCCCTTGTCGGGCTCCAAATAGTCCCCGATAGATAAATTGGGGTTGCACACAAGGATCCCTGCCCTCCCCGATGCGTCTTGGAACCAGGTTGAGTTTTCGGGATTCTTGTATTACTCGCTAACGAGCAGCACATCTGCCCCCCTCTCCCTGGCTGCCTGCATCAGGAGGTTCTGGGCATTCCTTCCCCGCCCCAGGTTGAGCTGTAGAAACTTCATCTTCTACCTCTCAACCTACTGAGTTCCTCTTGGAACACTGGAGCTCCAGCAGGAATCTTTCCTGTCGGGGTCTTACAGCCTCGCGACACTTGGCCGTAGCCGAGACACCGGATGCACCGAGCGACCTCAGCGTGCCCTCGGATGTGGCAGTTTACCCATCCGACCTTTATTCTTCCCATTCGAAGCAGACTTTTGGCGTCTGCTTCGGTCTGCTGGACCACTGCAGCCTTCGACCCGCCGAAGCGAAGGCAGAGCCTGCAGGGCCCCTCATGGACAGCTTTGCCCAGTGCTCCACAGAGGGCTGCCTTCACTTGCTCACCGGTCAGCGTTTCATCGAAATCCCTGATTTCGATGGACCTCATTATGACCATGGCTCTTACTTTGGCTTTTCCGCCGATGGCCTGTTGCAGCTCCTTTTTGAAGGCTGATATGTCTCTTCCTTTCTTGAAGACAAGAAGGATCTCTCCCCTCCCTGTCCTCCTGATGGACAGAACCGCGAGTCCTGCCTTCGAGGGGTCAACCTTCGCTTTCATATCCCTCAGGATGTCGGCATAGGACTGGCCGTCCTTCGCCGACACCCCGATGGCGTTGCCGAATCTTTCAGCTGAAGAGCGCTTTAGCTGCTTCTCCTTCTCGACCTCCTACTCGGCTAGCTTTTGTCCCCTTTTCCCCTCATTCTTATTTTTTCCTTCTTTATTGACTCCACCAGCTGCCAGTTCTCCTCTTTGCTGGAGGACTGGCCCTCGACGTCCTCGGCGAAAGTAGAGGGTTGAGCATTGCCTTTTCCTTTCTTCGATGTCCGTTCTTCGGGAGTGCTCGAGGCTTGTTTCTTAGCCCCCTTTGACCGGCTCATCGATGTACCATCCAGTGGCACCGAACGGGGTGTCTGGATCTCCAAGATTTGCCTCGGTTCTGGGTGAGATTCGAGCATTTAGCTGATATAGTACCCTCCCCGCTTTCTACAAGGCATTTGTGCGTATGAGGGAGGCTCCCGAATAGTTCGGATGCCTCTTCTACGCTCGACTTAACAGGTGCTAGATTATTTCGCAGCATTCCATCTTTGATAACCTGCAGGGTTTTACCCTACAGGTCAATTCTAGTACTCTGCTCCCTGAGCAGCTGGAGGAAATCTTTTATATCCCCCGCACAGGAAACAGAGTTCTTCGTCCTACTTTACTCTATCGCTTTCCGCTGGTTATCCATATGTTTTAAATACCAGTGCATCGTGCGTAGAGGAGAGGGTCGGAATAGTTGGGAATGGGTTTACCCTCGGACCGCAGTTCTACCCCAGTTCCTTGAGGTCCAACTTTCGCTTAGCCGGTCCCAGAATATGCGAACGGACCGGACTAGCTCGTAGCAACACAGATTCCGATCTCTGTGCTCACTGCGCACTACCCGATTAGGGTCCCGAAGGGGCTAGTCCCTGATCCAGCACGGCAGACACCACCTCAGCAGAGCTAGCTAACATCAGCCACGGCACCTCATGAGCGAGCAAAGCATCGTTCGACGGTGGAACACTCCCAGCGGTCCGCCACGCGATACCCATCACGATCGCGGGTTGCTTCTTGGTGGGACGCAGGCCAGAGAGCCCCCCAGTCCCTGCGTAACGCAAAGTAAGGACGTTCCAAGAAACCCCACCGGAGTGCTACCCCAAACCACATGGCGAGAGCCCGAATGAACGGGGTCCCACGCAGTCGGCGGCCAGCATCCGTCCCAGGCGCTTCACTGACCCCTCACCACGACAAGGTCTGGCAACACCCAGGAGGGAAATGCATATGAATTTATTAATTACTCTCTACTTGCGGTCAACTATGTGATTATTCCGTGAATAATATTGATAATCAAATAAGTATGGGGTGGCGCACGGGAGAAAGAATAAAACTTATATACCAATGAACACACGATTTATTAAATAAGCCCTAAGCTATCATATCTTTTACAACATGGATGTCCCATCTGAGCCCTATGCTAATAAATGGTATTAGAAAGTTTAACTAAATTTTCTTATTCAGTGCACAATTCTATCGGGTTATAAAATAACAAGCTTTCCGCTATCGTACACTATACAGTTTCTAAGCTCTCTTTAAATTCAAATATTTAACGCTAGGAGAGCAATGTCCAAGAACTGTCACTTTTCCGAAATAATATTTATTTTTCTCATACGCGCCACTAGCGCACATGTATTTCATTGCTACTCTACAAACAAAAAAGGGGAATTGTACTCGCAGAAGCGGAAATGGCCTGGAGGCAATATAAGTGAGTGAGAACACAAGTAGAATTGAATGTTACACATAATTCGTAATAAAAATTTTCTTTATTAATCAAGAACCAAGGAATGGGGTAGGGATTTCAAGAATTTTCCCGGTTCCTCCCAAAATTCGATTATTTTGATTTACTTCATCTTTTAATCGCGCAAACATTTATTTGAGCACAAAGGACAATTTTCTCTTTCTTAGCCAGAGTGGGAAGTACAACTCCGCTCTGCCTATAAGTGATTACTATGCCTTGAACTCAATTTATTCATGACAGGGTGTTTCATGAACCAGAGGCGAAGTGCAGCTTCGCTCTGCTTGTGAGCACAATGTCATCAAAGTCAATACACGAAAATAAATGATTTTCACTAGTAATTTTCTCTGTAAAATAATTAACTCTGAAATCCAATTAAATTCACCAAAATACACAATAAAACTCAATTGAGCAATCCCCTTTTTTATAATAAAAATCGCGTCCTGAGAAAGTTCTCAAATTTTTACAAACTCGCTCAAAGAAAACAAATGAGTCTTTATTTGGAAAAATATTCTTCTTGTAAACCAAAATTGGGAGTACAACTCCGTTTTGCTTTCGAAAGATATTTTCCCCAAAGAATTAACATAAAATAAAATTCCTGCTAAGACTTCTTACCTATTTGGAAAGAGGGATGTGGCCAGTGACGGAAGGTGTCCCTTCCGGTTGCCCATAAGTTATCTTCCCAAGACCCTTGCTCTTTGAAGGCAAGTTTCTTTTTGCCCGTTGTCGGTTGCGTAAGTGACTCCCCTGACATCGCTTTCTCCCGCGTCTCCACTCATGGGTATTAGGTAATAGTGGGAGTCACTGGCGCTTGCGTTCTGCTCTTGATCCCTATGCACGGCAACCTTGTCAGGCTCTTTCATCTGTACTTCAGGATTTGCCTATCTGCAGGCATTCATATGTAACACGTACGTTACATATGCCCGTCTTTGAAATTTTAACGACGATAATGATTGAATCACAGATACTTCACTTTTAATCAGTGCAATGAGATAGCGGACATAAAATGTGAGATATAAAAATATTTCAACACGCATTCGTTGTTAAAATTTGAAAAGCTGATATACCTCTCGGTTTTATTGTTAGGGTGTAGCCGGGGGTTCCTGTCCTTGTAGGTCCAGCCAGGTGTTATTGGCCAATCTTGTGCCGCAGGCCAGTAGCGGTAAACCTCCCAAATCTCCTCGCTCTCAGAGGGAAACGGTCGCGATGGGGTCTCCTTCTGCGGCTTGAAGTGCCGATGCCCTCCTCTCACGGGTGCGGGAATTTCATGGTTCTCCTTTTCAACTCTGACTTTTCATAAGCTCCTCGAGAAGAGCGTCCTGTCTCGTTCTTTTTGTTCTGCTCCTTCTTTTCTCTGCGACTTCGCTACGTGTCCCCGTAGAGTCAGACTCGTTGACTGCTATCACCTGCATGGAATTAATTTTTATTTCTCGCAGAATGCTACTGAGTGAATCTACCTGGTTAGGACGTGCACTTTCTTCGTGGCTTCGTAAAGTATTTGCCTCGGCACTGCTTTCTTCTGCTGTGTTGGCTTCAGCCGCGTGCCCCCCAGTCTCGACGGCTCCTAGCGTGATCGAAAGTTGTCGTATTTCTTCTTCAAGCGTGGAGGGCTCTGGTGATTCCACACGTGCAGAAGGCTCGTCATCAGTTCCTACACACTTTCGCTTCACGTCCTTCTTCACTCTGTAGGAATTCACTTCCGAGACGCTCATCTCGGGTCGTTCTGCTGCTTTCTTCTTGGTGGTGGTGTTGTACCGCGCCCTTGCCATAATGATGTGATGGTTTTGTGGCTCGATTACTATCGCGTCTTCCCCTTCCAGCTTCAAGTATCGCACTGAATAGCGATACTTTGCTGTAGGTGGGTCTGATCGTATTCAGTACAGGCATCCGGCATCCTTGGCTACTCGGAGACTACTGACGTATCTTCCGGCTTCTTCGGACCCCTAACCAAACGCATTTTCCGCGCTTTCTTTTTTGCGGTATTTGCGCAGGTCATTTGTGTGGTATTGGCCCCTCTGTCGGTTCGTGGCTTCATGCCACAGCAGATACACGTTTCTGGCAATCTTCTTCCTTATAGTGTACGGTCCTTCGTATAGTGCCAGGAATTTTGCAACGATACCCGTGGCTACGTTTGACATGTTGCAGGCTTTTGCGAGTACCTGCTCGCCGATTTGAAAATCAATACCCTTCTTGTTTTTGTTAACACAGTTAACACAGTCTTATAGTGCCATCTTTTTTACTACTGGCACTATAGGGTTTATATAAGGGCTGTTGGATCGTCGTGTAATACCCAGATTTAACATTCGACGAATTTCGTCTTCTACTTTTTCTCGATGTGCCATGGGTATGGGGTAGCTTCTGCCGATGAAAGGTTGGCCCTCTTTAAATTTGAGCACGTGCTGGTAGCAGGTCAGTAGGTCAGGCTCTCGACGAAATACCTGTCGATGTTGCCATAGAATGGTGCTTAGTTGCTCTTTCTCCCGCTAACTCAGGCCTTTGAGTTCAGCTACCTTTTCTTGCACTTCGTTCCATGTTATGTCTGTGGACAGGTTATACTCTGTTGGTAGTTGTGAGGGGTTCGTAAAATTTTCTTTTTCCTTAGTTTCGTCATTTTGAAGTTTTATTGCATTTATTACTTCTTTTTCTTTTGTGTCAGAGTCTTCGTCTCGTACTATTCTCAGAGAGGGACTGCCTTCTAAATACGGAAAGTTTAGAGTTTTGTCGTCTAGGTTTATTTTAGCTTTGTGCTCGTCTAGCACGTCGATACCAATAATACATGTCCTTGATAGACGAGGTACTGTTATGAAGGCCAGCTGTATAATGACATTGTGGATTTGCACGTCGGCATAGATCTGTTCGTTGAGTCAGATTGGTTTGCCCCCCATGGGTCCAGTTACCGCAACACCTGCTAGTGGCAGACTTGAGTACCTATTGAAGCGTTCTTTGTTCTGATTAGGAAATTTCTCAGAGATGCAAGTAATTTCTGCAACAACATTTTGATCTTTGTTTTCGTATCGCCTGGGGTGCTTCTTCTAATAATTTCTCTCTTGTGTTGATGATCACGTGGGCGTTATGAGTTGTTATTTTGGGTGCCACGTCAATCTCCTTTGTTAGGGGGTCTATTGACGTGGCCCTGGCTCGTTTCCTGTGTCTAATATTGTTTCCTCAGGTAACTCCTCTCTATCTCTGTCGTCACTCTCGGTTTGGAAGTCCAGTTCCATATTTTGGACTTCATGTTGTGGTGGATTTTGTCTCTGTCTCCACGATCTTTCCTGGGAGGGTGGCTGCCCCCCTGCTCCCTGTCCGACTTTGTTATTGCTGCTTTCTTGAGTCCGCACGTCGTTACTGGCCTGTTGATTTTGTCAGTTTTCGGGATAGCTATTTTCACTGCGTGGATTATAGCCTCTGATATTCGGTAGTCGCCATGCTCCTTGTATGTGGTTGTTGTTTTCCGCTCGATAGTTGTTTGTGTTTCTCTATTCTCGTCCTTCTGAGACTCCATTGTTAGTGCTGCCGAAGTCCATAACACGGATCATCCCTCCGAGTGGCTAAGCTAGCCTCACTCTCTGGAAGGATAAAGGTCCGTTATTTTTTCTCTGGGTACGCTGTCTCAGACTCCAGACATTTACCTGTATTATTTTTACTGGGTACGCTGTTTCAGGCTTCAGAGATTTTCACCTGTTTTGTATTATTTCAGCTGGGTACGCTGTTTCAGGCTCCAGACTTTTTCACCTGTTTTGTATTATTTTTACTGGGTGAGCTGCTACAGGCTGCAGACATTTCTACTTGATTCATTTTACTGGATGCGCTGTCACAGGCTCCAGATATGTTTTTTTGAATTGTTTGCCTGTGCACGCTGCAAAGGCTCCAGTGATCTTTCTAAGTTGCTTTTCTCTGGGCCATGCCAAACTTCGTTGTAAAGTTGAGAATAAATAAATATCCATTTACTTATTGAAAACACTATGTAATTTCAATTTATCTTCTCCTTTTTGGGTCCAAAATACTTTACCGGGACTTAGGGCTAGGTAAAATCAAATATTGAATAAAACGAACTCTTTCATTGGCGCCCGAACAGGGACCCAGAAAAAAAAGGTTGTTGAAATTTAAAATTAAACGAAATCATGCCTCGTACACGTGGTCGTCCCAGCAAACGTACTTATGTTAACAACCCTCTAAGTCCACTTGGAATTGATACCCAAGAAGAAAATAAGGTCAATTTAAGCACTCCTGACACACATAATGATGAGGAACAGGGGGCAATGGGCCCCAACTTACCCCCAATTGATTTCGGAGATTATACTCTACCAAATACGTTCCGGTACACTGGCACCATCCCTAAAATAATTCCTCAAAATAGACGTCAAAGCCTGCAGGAAGAACTCAACCAAATAAGCGATGAAAAGCCAGTTAAAAAGAAGGAAGTCTTTTTTTAGTAAAGATTTCGAAAATTGATTGAAGGACTGAAAGCTGAATACGACAAGCTACGAAGGGATAATACTGAAATGCGATTCAGAATAGGGAAAACCGAAAGAAAAATTGAGACTACGCAAATTAAACTCTGTGATGAAATCGCAGATGTGGAAAGCAGAATGTTCACAGAGACAACGAATCAGGTTAAATCTTTCAGAAAAATGCATGAGGTACGTTTTCAGGTGGTTGAATGGCAATTCAAAGATTTCAAGGAGGGTACAACTAATAAAAATAAACGACTGGCCGAATTAATTCAACTGGCCATCCGAAAAAATGAAGAGGATATCCAGAAAGTTGAAGAACTCAAGCAACAACTAGAAAAAAATAAAGAATATATCCCTGAGCCGAGCAAGAAATTTTTGAACTGGAAGTCTAAAAATTACGCCTAAAACGCCGGTTTTTAGTGAGGGTGGTTCCGCAATAAAATTTTTGGAAGAGCTTCGTGATTTTTGGGCAGTAGTAAGACCCACTAGAGAACAAACTGCTTTTGTGATAGGTACCTGTCTACGTGGAGCACCTAGAGATTGGTGGAACTTGGTCATGGAAGATAATGATGACTTCAGAAGGTTCTGCGATAAATTCAAGCGTAGATGCTGGGGAGAGAAACCTCAAATTGAGATAAAATAAAAGTTAAAATTCGGGTATTATAAACCAAGTGTAGACACCTCTATGGCTGCATATGCCATAAAATTATTTCTAGAAGCAAGAGGACTTACCGCTACTCCCACTAACGAAGGAATTACGCAAAAACTCGCAAGACACTTCAACGAGGAGGTAAAAACAACCATTGTTGGAAGATCAATTACCACTCTCGAAAGCTTATTAGAATTGCTCAAGAGATTTGATAAATTTGGAGCCATTAACTCCAAACAGACAGAAAATTTTAGTTTTAAAAATGGCCACGATAACTGGTGAACAAAAAATGTAAACCCGACAACACATGCTCAGTACACAAAAAATTATTTTAAACGAGAAAATTGATTACACGCAAAGGAGAATAAGGGAGGATAATTGAAGAAGGCAAGACAAAAATAGAGACTCGACACCAAGGAACATCAGAACTATGACAATCAATGAACATAATAATGAGGAAAAAGAGATGGTAATAAGGGAAGAAGTTAGTGAGATATATCCGGAAAACTGATAAAGTCCGTGTCCTTAAACACTTTCAAAATATTCAAGGATACGGAGGAAAAACTTCTAATACTCAGGTTCGACAACACTTCAAATTATGATATACGCAAGGAACTACTAGAGGGGGATGCAATCGACGTTAAAGAGAAATATGAATATCTGATAGCTGAAATCTCAGTTAAAGGATCAAAGGTTAAAGCTCTCGCTGATACCGGAAGTCAAGTGTCATGCATCTCCGCAAATTTTTACGAAGAAAAATTCACATTTTTTGAAAAATGCCCAACTCTTTCCATAGTTGGAGTCTCAGTCGTAGGGGCTACTGGGGGAAGACCGGTGAGGTTGCGAAAACAAGTTCTTGCCAACTTAGAATTTGGTAATATTAGTTATCAAGCCGTGTTATTAATAGTACTGCAACTAATAAAAAAATGCATCCTTGGCGTAGATTTATTAAAGCCTCTTGGTGCTATAGTGAATTTGAAAGATGATACCCTAACGATTCATCACAATGAAGATTCCAGCACTGTACAGTTACATGAAGAAATAAATGAAGATTACGATGCGAAAAAAATGCGCTGCATGACTTGAGGCAATGATAAAAAATTACAGGTGGAAGAACCTAATGGAAGAATAGATAGTTATGAACATATATCCATTCAACATAAGTTAAGATTTGAAACACTTCTATGGAAATATCGCGACGTTTTTTCTCAACGGCCTGGAAAAATATCCTGTTACTTCCATGAATTAAAAATCAAAGATAAAAATTCTCCACGTGCAAGGTCTTATCCGACCCCTCTCCATTATGAAAAACAAGTAGAGGAACAAATCCAAACAATGCTTGATTGGAGCATCATAAGCAGATCCACAATCCCTCACATTAATCCGCTAGTAGTAACGACAAATAAAAGTGGTAAGGTCCGTATATGTCTCGACGCAAGAAAGCTCAACGAAGTTTTTGAAGAAGACTACGAGGGAGCGGAGAACATGGAGATCCTATTTCAAAGATGTCGGAATAAAAAGATACTCAGTAGTCTAGATATAAAAATGAGTTTTTGGCAGATTCCTCTACATTCAGAATCTAGAAAATACACCGCATTTTTCTACAAAGGAAAGTGTTATAAACACAATGTCACCCCCTTTGGTCTAAAAACGAGCACTGCGGCTTTGGTCAGAGGTTTAGATCACGTGCTAAAGAGATTGAATGAATTCATGATATCATATGTCGACGATCTACTTGTAGCCTCTGAATCTGAGGAGAAACATTTCTGCCATCTGAAGTTGATCTTGGAAAGGTTTAGAGAACGTAATCTAACTCTGAATTTCAAGAAATGTGAATGTGAATGTGAACAGTTAATTTCAGCGCCAAATTTACTGAAAAATTGGCAGAAGAGCTCGTATCATTCACCGTACCGATCACATGGCACTAACGTTTCTTCAATCTTGTAAATTATTAAGTGGCAGATTGACAAGATCGATTATGGCAATCCAAGTTTACATCCTAGAAACAGAATACTGCCCTTGAAGGAGAATATCATAGCAGATGCACTCAGCAGACAGACTACCAACGACTACGAAGAACCCGAGACAAGAGACAAAAAGGTCGTAATTTATCACCTCGCAAAGAAACCCACGAAAAGCTGCAAAGAGAGATTTTCTGAATTAAAAGAAATTCAAAAAGAAGATCCTAAACCTAATAAAATAAGAGAAAACATCTCCAATATCGATAACTACTCGTACTCTGAAGGATGCCTCTACAAAAAATGCAACCTTTAATGGAAAATTTGTCTGCCAGCAGGATTAGTAAAAGATTCAATACTCGGATGCCACATGGTATATGGGCACGTAGGTGCAAAAAAGTGTCGGCTACTGATAAGCGAGGACTTTCATTTTCCGAATCTATATAAGGTTATTAGAAAAACCATCAGATCCTGTGACACTTGCCAAAGAAATAAAACTACGACCCAAAGTAGTTTTGCCTTCTATCAACCGATATTAATCACGGAACCTCTGAAGGTCGTATTTATTGATTTTTACGGACCACTGCCAAGTTCAAAATTTGGATTCCGATACGTGCTCGTGGCATTAGATGGATTAAGTAAATATTTTAAGCTATATGCACTAAGAAAACAAACCACTGAAGCAACCATCGCTAAAATGTTCGACAACTTCATCCCTGTAATTAGGAAGCCAAAACGTATTGTCACGGACCATGGAACGCAATTTACTAATAAGACCTGGAAAGATAAATTAAAGGAGGGAATAGAATGCACACTAACATCAATCAGACAGCCCCAGGAAAATATGGTGGAAAGAGTTAACCGAGAACTCTCAAAATTCTTCCGTGTTTTGTTGCAGGACCATAAGCATTCCGCGTGGTATGATAAACTACAGATTATCGAAAACATCATTAATGAAGTTTATCACGAGGCAACAGGATTCACACCTGTGGAACTGATGCTGAAAAAGAAATCATCCGGCTTTTGGAGCAAGTGGATTCTATGATCCACAGAAAACAAGGAACTAAGCCACGAGGAGAAATTGATATGGACAAAAAACTCTATTTCAAAGAGGGGGTTGAGTAGGGCAGAATAATATAATCTGCTTAAAAAAATAACCTTATACCAGGTAAATGACAAAATATTGATAAAAGCCTACAATCTCTCAGATAAATTTCTCAAGCGGACGACTATGTTTACGGCAGTTTTCGAAGGCCCCTATGAAATACAGAAAATTGTTGGAAAGGTAACCTATATTGTCATCGACCAAAAAAACGGTGTAGAAAGGGGAATGTTTCATGCCAATAAAATGAGAAAATATCACATTAATTAAGCCTAGGCCAATGACACCGTGCCAGGATATTGTTGCACTACAATCTTCCTGTAAACATACGCTCTATGGCACATATTTCTAAATAAGAATTTTTCTTTGCAGCAAGATGGACGCTTCCACACAAGTCGTTTCGTACCACCAATTAAACAAAGCTGAGCCCAGTACTCAAGCTGGTTCAGGAGTTCCAACAGATTCACATTACAAAGGAAATTTGAGGAACTGTTCGGAGATGACTCTGATGAGGATGAACTAGAATTCATGGTGCTCCACATCTCTACGAGGGAACGAGACGAATTGGAAGGTGACCTGGATATCAATAATAACCGTTGAGGTTTCGAGCAGCCCCCTAAGCAGGATTCTTCTCGAAAAGGAGGCGGATGAAACGGTCATTTTTATAAACACCTTAGATTAGGCCAACCAAATAACTCCCGTCTAACGAAGAACTGAAGTCCATAACATGGATCATCCCTCCGAGTAGTTAAGCTAGCCTCATGCTCTGAAAGGATAAAGGTCCGTTATTTTCTCTCTGGATACGCTGTCACAGGCTCCAGATATTTTTTCTTCTGTTTATTTTCTGGGCACGCTGTAACAGGCTCCAGACATTTTATTTTCTGTTTACTTTCTGGGTACGCTGTAACAGGCTCCAGGCATTTTGATTTTTTATCAAATTCTGGGTACGCTGTGACAGGCTCCAGACTTTGTTATTTTTGATTTTATCGGGACACGCTGGAACAGGCTCCAGAGACTTATCGTTTTTTTGAGCACCTTAAAAATGGTGCGTGCCTTTTAGCTGCCGTAAGAAGGACTGATTTCAGGTTGTTTTCTTGTTTTTGAAACACGAGATTATTAGGAGGGTTATAAGACACTTAATTGAATCGCTAGATGTAAGGTTATGCTTCCACGATGTTAAAAGACTGAACTGCGGTCAATGTAATTAGATTAGTTCGCATCATTAATTGTACCTCACTGGAACGTTGAGACTGAATAATAGTAATAACTACGACTGATGACTTGTGATAAAACGTCGTTGTAAAAAACTGAGCCTGAATGAATAAGAATTTATTCAAATATTGGTTTGTTCAATTTATCTTCTCCTTTCTGGGTCCAAAATATTTTACCGGGACTTAGAGCTAGGTAAAATCAAATATAAAATTAAACGAACTCTTTCATCCTACGCTGTAAAGGCGGGCGTGGGCTCCTAAATTTCTAGTGTCTTTATGACCGAATTATCTTGGGTACAGCTCACATCGTGACAAATGGAGGAGATCCTCTCTTGAGAATGGCCAGAAACCACGAGATATTTGGCAAGGGAGCGTTTCTTTACAAAGTCGTGGAGCAGGCGGCCGAGACCCTTGGCCTGGATCTTAACATCAGAAGTGAGGGAATTGCATTACTTCATCTAGATGCCTCACTTCGAAAAGCCCGGGCGAAGAAAGTAGTGGTCAGCAACTTCCTCGAACAGCTCCATGATAAGAAAATGCACGGAAACTTTCACAGAAATTCGAGCTTAAATACTGAGCATATTCTTGAGAGTACTAGCTCAGTATCAATTCTTGGGCGTTTAAGAACTCTGAGTATGCGCCTATGGCACATACTATCCCGGTGTCCTACTCACGCGGGAATGACGTATCTCCACAGATATGTTACAATGCGGTCCTAAGAGTGCTTTATTACCATCTTTGTCGCTTTCATGGTATTAATCGTGACCCTGCCCTGCAGAATACTCCCAGGGAGATAGAGTCAATTATTGTTCATGTACATAAATGTGCAATTTCAATAATGTGATTGTTAAAAGAAGAGTTCGTGTCCGTACCAAATGGCAAAAATTTTCATATAATGTGAAAGACCATTGTACTGATCATTATTTGTGACATTTGATACCAAATGTAATTTTCATCGTCTCATCATATACCACATGATTTTAGACAGGCTGGTGCTATACCTACGCTAACGTGAACTGACCTCCCAAAACAAAACCTATAAATAAATTCAGTAAGTACTTAGTACTTACACTCAACTCTCGAGTTTGTTCGGGTCTTGGGCAGTGCTTACTTTGACTGTGAGACTCTTCCGAGAATTTTGACGATGAAAACACTATGTATTATATGTGAATTGCAATTTTTTATATAACGTAAAACGGTACTTGATGCGAAAAAGTATACAGTCATTAAAAATTTAGATTTTTTGAGCTTATTGAGATTGTGTTTATGTGAATATTTCTTATCTTGTTTCATTGATTACGCGTTACGCGCAGACTTGTTCAGCCACTATAGTGTTTTCTTTCTCACACATTCTTTTTCGCTAAAAGAATTCACAAAAATTAGAAATATCTCGAAAGTGACTAGAAATACGTCAAAAAGAACAAAATTTTGGGATTATCAAGAAAGGGATGTACTGTCAGTTCTCTTTCTAAAGAAATAAGAAAATCAAAATCTCTCAAAACAAAACTTTTCAAAAATTTGAAATAAATCAAGAATGGGTAGAGATACGTTCAAAGTATCATAATTTTACTGTTATTAAAGAGGGGATGTACTTCCAGTTCTCTTTATGAATAATTAAAAAAATTTCCAAAGATTCTAAAATTGAATTCCGCATAATTTTGAAGTATCTCAGAAATAGCTAGAGATACGTAAAAAATAACGAAATTTTTGTCATATTTGAAAGGGGAAATACTCTCAGTCCTCTTTCTGAAAGATTCAACAAATTGTCAAACATTCACAAAATTAAAATTTTCAAAAATTTGAAATAAATCGAGAACGGGTAGAGAAACGTTAAAAATAACTACATTTTAGGGTTATTAAAAAAGTGGATGTACTGTCAGTTCTCTTTTTGAATAATTTAAGAAATTTTTAAAAATTATAAAATTCAAATTTTCAAAAATTGAAAATATCTCGTAAACGGCTGCAGATATGTAAAAAATAACGAAATTTTGTGGAACGAAAGTTTCGGCCGGGTTGCTGAAAAAATTAATAATTATAAATACACTAATCTAATTTGTTAAGTGAAGAACATAATTAATTAAACAAACTAAGTTACGGAAATTAATATAATATGAATTGAATATGATGAGAATGTATTTCTTAAAGCCGAAAGAGCTTTAACAAAAGAGAATTCACAATCATCAAACTGAATATGTGAATGGTTTGATCTTTAATTTTGGAAGTTCAATGCACAAACGTGGGAGAAGTACGAAGACCAAGCGCGTAGCGCGAGGTTATTGCATTATCGTGCGCGAAGCACGAGATCCGGCGGATGCGTGCCTTAGGCGTGCTCAAAGTTGTGAGCGAAGCGAATGGAAAAAATTAGTTTTCTTAGAACCCTATGCTGGAAGCTTCTCTTTTTCTCCGGTTTTCTTCGCGAGGGCTCAAATTCAAACTATTGGCTTGTAGAATTGTGATGAAAAGTGAAATTTGCTACGTTAAATTATTCCTGGTGATTTAATGATGAGAAACATTAGGAAAATTACCATTTTTCATAATGTAAGCCTACGCCTACGAAACCCTTACTCGAGGTCGCTTGCTAACCTCTTCTCGAACTGATTTTCGTTTGGAAATTTAAACGCTTGAAGTTGTAAAAGAATTTTAAACGGAAAGGTTCAATATTTTGCTGAAAGATTCAAGGTTTTGGATAAACCAAATAAAATTACTTAAAAATTTCAAACCATTAGAATTTAGATGTAACTGTTAACAATTTTAAGGAAACTAATGCTGGTACATAAAACCATCTTTGATGAATGAGCATCATCTTCATTGTTTACTCTCATGGATGAAGAATTACATTGGAATAGTTTACTGAACTTAATTAATGTTGATTTAAGATTCAAAAACAGCAGACTTTAAGATCCTCAGTACTTCACTCGGCATTATTAAATTAGATTTCTAGACCACTAAAATTCAATATACATATAATTCATTAAAAAGTTCTGGTAGCTGATAATAGCATTTCCAGTTGATAATTTCTATACTTTCAAAATTTTATACATATATTCAATTTTAGGTTTTAAATTAATCTAGTATAAGGCTTCCTATATTTTGAATGTGATATGATTATTATTTGAAGGGTCCCGGTGCAATAAGGGCGTAAGTGCCAAAACCAGAATTCTTTAGGAGACACAATAAGCTGTCTGACTTTGACGCATTTAATTAAGAAGAAAAACAAAACAAGAAATCACTTTCGAGCTATTACCGAGGGGCTATTCACTCTGAAGTCAAACGTTTGAAGTCCTAACGAAATCACATAATGCTATGAAAAGCATAGACTCGTAACCTTGAAGTCGTAGTAGTCATGACGAAGTCAGTAAAACTGTGTTTGAAGTCGTAAGCATAAAAAAAGAGTCGTCATTAATTGTAGCGAGTCAGCAGAGATGAATAGAGCATGGTGCGAAGTCAGTAGGAAGTCAGAACGAAGTCTGGCGAAGTCAGACGAAATCGACGCGTCCACGCGCTTACGTGAATGTACATCGATCAGAGAAGGGATCGATTTTTCCAGAGCATTGTTTCTTCAAAGCATGATTTGTCCAACGACAACTATTTGCAGAGAGCGGACTTCCGTTTCCGGCATGAAAGTGTGAGGTAGCGGTGAATTTTGATGCTGAGTTCTTTGGATATTTGTGGCGAATTTTGAGGTGAGTGGATTGTGCAAGTGTGTAAAGGGGTTTGTTTTTGAGAGATTGAGTGAGAGATTGAGTGTTTGACAAGGGGGTGAGGATATTTTTGGGGATCAAGATAGATTTGTGTGGAAGTTGAGGTTAGGTTGCTTTTAGGTTTGTAACGGGAAGGGAGGACTGCGTTGGTCGTAGCAGGGCGGGGTAGATAGGGAGAAAAGCAAGGCAGGTAGACGCGACGATAGAGACAGAAAACGATGGAAGGCGGG
>JAUMHM010119934.1:0-20115 GCA_032362435.1 Melikaiella ostensackeni | reverse complement strand
GCCCAGCGACGTGCCTGGAACGTTCCAGTGGAACGTTCCGAAAGTCCCAGCGGCTAGTTCCTGAAACGTTCCCGGAATGTTCCGCGCTATTAGGCAAGGGATTCGGCATATTCAATGGGAAGTGACCTCCATATTTCTCTCATATGAAGAGAGAGCTATTTCAGGGTGAACACCCGCTTCCCTGCAAGCTTTCTCTTCATGATAGACCAAACATTCTCAATGGGGTTGGCATCGGGAGACTGTGAAGGCCAATCCATTGTCTCGATGCAATTTTCCAGTTTCCACGAGGTGCAGAGGCGACTGCGATGTTTAGGGTCGTTATCTTCTTGCAAGACCCGATCTTCACTTTGAGCTCCAAATAATTTCTTTACTGATCTCAAAAGACCAGGCTTATAAATTTGAAGCATTTTTTTAACATTCAAATTCTCCATAAAAAGCTCCAAACAACCAAAACCACCCTTAGAAAAGCATCCCCAAACATGAATTTTTATAGGGTGTTTTACGGTTCGCTGGACGAACCGCTTATTAGCGGTAGACCAGGCATGTTTTACAGGAACCCATGCCCAGAATGGCGCTTCATCAGAAAACACAACGTTTGACCAGTCACGGTCAATATTTTCTGCAGCCAACGCCTTGCGTTTAGTCATGTGGGTTTCCGAAAGCAGGGGTTTTTGTGTCGTCGTACGGTACTGTACTCCAGCCTCGTCTAAACGGTCTCGAATAGTGTTCATGCTGAGTTCTATCCCCTTTTTAGCTAGCCTATTCTTAGCTTGACGCAATGTTAGAGTGAGGATACGCGTAAACAACTGTAGGATGACTTTGTCCTCCTTTGGCGTCGTTGCTCGAGAACTGCCTCTCCCAGGCAAATCATCGACACTTTTTGTGGTTTTAAAACGTTGCACCTACTGTTGCACAAACTTTTTCGACTTTTTAATGCATTTTGCACATGCAACTTGCTTCATTTTTGGAGCAGATGTGAGCACAGGAAGACAGCTTCAAACCTCTTCGCGTACGCAGCAGACATTTTGATTGACTATAGGTTTATAAGTCTCACTTTACATATTTTCTGCAGCTTCATTACCCAACTTGAGTATATACAGTGTTTCCATCGAATTGCATCGCTAGCTTTTGCAATTTGACTGAGTACATCACGCTCCTTTCAGAACATGTTGATGCGCTGGTGTCTCAGATTATACTAACTTCATCTCAATGAAGCACTGATATTTATAGAAAAAAAAAACAGTCAAATCCTTTTCTATATCTATTTTCATTCAAATCTCTATCTTTATCGATAACATCGAATTCGCATTCAACAGTATTCTAGCATGCTCAGCACAAATGTCGAAACTGAGAGTTATGTTATATCAGTACTTACATGACCTTCATAAACGTGTTTGAGATTCCGTTCCTATTGTCGAAAGAGAACTAATAAATGAACATTAAGTCTAAATAAATGTTTAAAAATTCGAGCATATCGATGGGTCGTAAAAGAAAATGCGCTACGCACGGCGACAGATAGAAAGTACGTAACTTGCGGTGACAGATAGGAACCACGCAGCTCCAAAAGTATCAGTTTTTCGAAAGTTTTTTACGAACGTTTAATGAAAGTTCACAACTCAAGTTTGATAATTTACAAAAGAAAAAAGATCATTTTTTTCGTAAATTATCGAATTCAAATTGTGATGTTTTATTAAATGTTTGTAATCATCTGCTGAAAAAGTGACACTTTTAAAGCTGCGTAGTTTCTGTCACTGCGAGTTACATACTTTCTATCTGTCGCAGTGAGTTGCGTATTTTTTTTCAGAACCCATCGATATGTCTGACACAAGTAGAAACAGTCAATGTTGACATGTCTACCTATGCAGAAGAAGGCTCTAACACTGACCTGGTTTTCACAAGCGATATCATCAAAAATGAAGATACGTTGAGTGTAGCTTCACTAGGTGAAACTACTTGTTCATGCTCACTGAATGGAAAGCAGTCAATGCATTTGTTTTACTACCAATAAATGGACCACAAAAAACTGCACGAATGCTGTCTTATAGTAAACTGCCATGACGTTTCATCCTGTTCTGCATATGCTCAACAAGGGTGTTTATATTGCCAACCGGAAGTTTGACAGGTTGTGTCTTGAACCGAATATCGAGATTGACAACCGCGAAAGGTATAAATGCAGCGCTTATATAAGTTTCTAGTCAGTCGCGTACTAACCGTCAAAAGGAAACAGAATGCTTGTACACCGAGGAAGAAAATCTAAACAGCATCAAGGTAAAGGCTTACTAAATAGTGTTATTAATAAGATACCTTTCGAGTTACATTTACCAGGCTATCAGTACTGTGGGTACAACTTCAAGAGACTCAACGTCGTAATAAAGCGATGGAAGGAATAGCTCTTGATAAAGGGCTGCACTTGAAACCCTATACATATCAGAATGAGAAAAATAATTTTAGATAATATTTTCGAGCAAGCAAATACTGAAAAAAGACGAATTATAATATTCAAACACCCGACTTGAGCAGGATCCAATCACCCTCAATAAGCTTGTTTGTAAAATATTATATGAAATGCTTCTTGAACTTTATTTTTACGAGTAGCCTAGGTTATATATATACACACGAAAAAACAATAATTACTACTTCGTTTTCTGTGACGCACAACAGGTTCATAGCAGGTTCATATTCACAATATTAATTTCTCAAATATGGTTTCCAGGTTATGATATTCACTGTTCATCTTATTAACATTTATTTTCGACAACTTAATAAACATGATAACGTTATTTCATACGGCCAACTTTCTGAATGCGGATTCATAGTATTTCGTATTCTAAGTACTAATTTTTCTTCTGCAGTTACTAAAGACGGTTATTTACGATGTTAAGCTTCGGTGCGGAAATGTGAATAAGTGTAACATTACCTAATTTTTCTCCGCTATTTTCAGTACAGAAATATATTAAAAATATTTTTATATTTATCATTCAGTTTAACGAAAAGTGTCCCATTGTATGTATGTAATTAATAGATTTGTGGTACATATATGACATAAATTTAGTATATGGGCGATTTTCAAAAAGATTTAAATTTCATGTCCCTCAAAATTTATTCAATTATTCTTGACCATCCTTGACCTTCCAAAGGGTTTGCAGCACATATATGATAGCCTCCATTCTACAGATGGAGTTTTAAAAAATTACAGTTAGGCATATATTTTTAGTAATAAGGTAGTTAATTCTGAGCTCTTTCACGTGTCCTGTCCTACAGTTTCGCATATTAGAAATGTGCCAGGACGGCGCGGTATCAACACTACAGTTAACAATTCTAAACACGTTAATAACTGTACACGTTGATGTGCACACGTTCAACTATGCACGTCAAACTGCACACGTTTAACTGCACACGTCAAACTGCACACGTTTAACTGCACACGTCAAACTGCAAACGCTTAACTGCACACGTCTAACTGTACACATACGATTCGAATTAAAACTGAACTTCAAATGCGCACGATAAAATTGTGCAGTTTATAAACATAACTTAATCTACGAATATTGTATATTTGTACGATTTAAATAGATTGAGACTCGAATTTTTTTAGCATATCTGGAGGATTTTCCGCAGTTCCGGAAGTCCTAAAAAATAATCCTTGCAGTTCACAAGTCCAACAAACATCTCTCTCAAGGAAGATGGGTTCTGAATGAACAGTTAAAACATACCAGTTATAGCCTCTTGTATTTATTTTATTTATGATTTAAGTGAAACTTTAAAGCTAGAATATTTTTACGCCGAATATATAGCAATTCAATATTTTTAAATTGTGAAATATTTTAGGCGCTCAAATTTGAATTATTTTACAATTGAGTTTAAGAGCATTGAAGAGTGTAATTTCAAATTCACATACAAAGTATTAATTATAGTAAGGACGAAATGACAAATCTTGGCGAGAAATTTTTATGATTTTACATATGAGTATCATGATTTAATATTCACCAATAATGGTTTTTTTTTAAACAGAAAAGATTCTTGATTATGCGAACGATGTTAAACGTATGAAGATTGATTATTTAACAATTTTTCTGGACTTTTTTATATTGCCGTGAATAGATTCTTAACGCCCTGAGTATATACAATTTTTAATTATGTAATAGCAGAAATCATTGAGAAATGATTTAACATTATTCGAAAATATAACATTACTTATTAAAAGAATGTCCACTTTTCCCCACACTGGTACCCTATGCTACTTATTGTTGAATACTTACATAACTTTGATACTTTTTAAATGATTTTTAACAAATTTCTATTTGTTTAAACAATTTTTTTTTGCTCAAGCAGTTTTTTCCGAAAACTTCTGAAAAATAATATAAAATAGAACACATGCAATTATTTTTCTGACTGTATAGTGTATAGAAAGAATATATTAAAGATTTTTAAATTATTTAAACAAATAGAAGTTTGTTAAACATTAGAAGAAAAGTATCAAAATAATGTAATCATTCAACAATAAGTAACATAGGATACCAATTTGAGAAAAAAGTGGACATCTCTGGCTCGATTTTAAGAAATTTGGAAAATAAACAGTAATTAATTGTTTGAACAATCACATGATATTTTTAGAAAATTTACTACTTCAAACAATGACCAATTATCATATTTCATTCAGAAAATACGATTATTTTTTACATTCAAAATTGTTTGAAAAGTCATGAGGGATATTTAGATTGTCCATTGATATTCATTTGAAATAAGAAAGATGGCAGAGAATGCTGTAAATTAACAATAGTACGTGAAAATGTAGTTTTTTGATTTTTGGGTCATATTTGGGGCGTTGTGGGAAGTAAGGGAGTGGGGTTAAAAATGAAAGTTATTGATACGGTTTCATTCCGTAGACATTCCTTTCCAATCCCTGAAAAATTCAGCAACTTTCGATCAAACCCTGAAGTATCAGTCCAGTTTTTCGAAAATCCAAAATTTTCCCATGTTAAATATATTGGATTTTCAAGTGCCCGGTGGCACGTGTTAATCTTGGAATTTAAAAGAAAAACGAATTTTCTTTCTCTGGAAATGAGAATTTGGGGGGGGGGGTGTCTTGCCCTCTAGCTTGAAAAACGTTTTTTGGACCACCCTAGTGTAGATCTTTATTATAGTTGATGAAAAAAAAATTAAAAGCAACCAAGCACGGTGTCAGGTCAAGTGACAATCGCCAAGTCACTTTTCGGCGTGTCACATTGCGGCCTGTCACATTTATGGCATGTCACGTTGCGGCATTTCCCATTTGGGAAAAACTTAAAGCCACACCAAACTGGCGAAAAAGCGGCAAGTCTGATTGCGACGAGTCAGATTTGACAATATATTACATTTGCAGCACGTCACATTTTACATTACACATTTTATATTACACATTTCACAAATGTCACATTTACGATAACTCACGTATTGCAGCATCACTCATACCGAAAAGTTATAAGTCCACATCAAACTGGCAAAAATGCAGCAAGCCATATTGTAGCGAGTCACATTTGACGGGCTTGGAAAAAATGTTTCAAGATGGGGTAAAGAAACAACAAAGTTGTTTCGATATCGAATCCGACCAAACAAGAAGACCCGAAGGTGCTCTTTGAAGGAGAGGAAAGTTTGTTGCTGACAGGCTCATAAATGAGCCTAAAAGCGTATTTGCGGAATGTCACAGTTTTAAAATTTGACATTCACGGCAACTCACATTGTGGTATCTCTACTCTGCAATTTTTTAAAAATGTACACCATACTGGCAAAAGAGCGGCGGTTTACATTTTAAAAATGTCACATTTGCAGCAATTTACACTGAGTCATCTCTGATTTGGGAAAAATTTTAAGTACACACGGAGAAACTTTAGGTTGTATAATTTGGTATTTTAATATTAATTTTTACAAGAGTTCGATGGCAAGCTAAGATATAATGAGGAAATAGTATTAATTGCCACACCAATACAAAGAAAAACTTTTTCCATATCAATTATGAATATATTATAAAATTAATAATTGTCATTAAAAGTTAGAGAGACTAGTATTTTTCGATGGCAAATCGAAATTACGAAAAAGTGATATCCACAGAAATAAATAATAAAAACGTTATTGCAGTAACTAGTAGTTTAAATAGCATAAGTTGCAAAATAGTTTAGAAAAATTACCATTGTCAGTAGGAATAGGACAGTGACGGCAATGAAAGGAGAAAAACTTAAATATTTTGCAATGAAAGAGTTCAGAAACTAAAATAGTGCTTGGGGTAAATTCCCATTTAAAGTAGAAAATTCATTACCAAATGTCGACATATGCACCGAGCGTTTTCGATATTACCCAAACATCAGCACGAGTCATGGTTTTATGTACATACTTCTAATTTCATATAATTCATATAATTTCTTTAAGATGGATTAAATTTTAAATTTTCAATTATTTGAATCTTTCAAAAATTAGAGTTTGAGACGGATTCTTATATGAAAATGTATTTCCGGAAAAGCAACTTCACCTAATAAAGAATTGCTTATTATTTTTCATTACAGAGTTGCTTAAGGTCAGTAAACACTTTCCATTCCAAAATTTGTATGCATTTTTCTTCTTTAAATAGCTTGCGATTCTAAAAAGTATATTATGAATTGAAACAATTTTTCAGAGTTCAATTTAATTTAATATAACTTCTAACCCTTTTTTACATATCGAGGAAACCTTGAATAACGACGAAGATCTTGGATAAAATTTGAAATAATCTCGTTAAGACAATATTCTATATAAAAGGTGACATAAGCATCCAAAAGAAATTGCAAGTAAATTTTTCCAAGTGATTTTTAATCGACCTAACAAAAATACAGAAAATTACAACCTTATATGATTATTATTTTTATTAAAGCTTCCGCACGAATCTGAACCAACCAATCTCTAAAAGAAAATCATCGTCTACTCTCTTGACTTTTTTCTTATCTCGCGTCGTTTGCCTAGAAAATTAAACTTAAAATATTCCAATATCATTTCCCACACTTAAAAGACAAACTATGCCTACTACCAAAAAATGTTCGGAAGAAGGTTTATAGGTCTTTGTAGAAGCAACAATTTTGATGCCCGTACTTTTTTCGTATCTCGCGTTATTTGGCTCAAAATTTGAATTTTCGATTTTTGAAGAAAATTCAAAAAGTTGTTATAACAATCTTGTGGGGCTCTCAAAAATCAACGTGTTTCTATCCTTGACTTCTTCTTATAACGCGCGTTCATTGGCTTAAAATTTTCATTTTCGTTTTTTTTTTTTAATTTTGTAAATACCATAACTCTGATCATTTTTCTTTACCGAAAAAATTCATAAGGATGAACTGTTCAACTTTCCGAGTACTACAGATAGCCGTACATATAATTTTTAAAGCTTGAAAAAAATGGTCTCAAAAATTTTGAAAATGCTCTATTTCTTTGAATTTTTATTCAAAATGGCTGACTAACGAACCCGATCTTCAGTTTATGACACTAAAAGGGTGTACCATAGGCCAATCCAATAGATTAATTCTTTCAAAAGTTATCGTGTCCCGATTAGCTCCGACTTACGGTATCACTCAAATTGCAAACTATTCACATTTCTCAATGTCTAATCCTAATATCTTCTGGTTTTATAAGCCATGAATTCAAATTTATTCAATTTTGAACTTCTATTATATAATTAAATTATTTCACGATTTTATTGTAAAGGCCTCTCGAATGAAAAATTGTTTTTGGTTTTGGCTGATACCTGGTAATATTGTAGGTAACAAGGGTCCAATGAAATATCCTTACCAAAATTTTTTTTTACATTGACAGTTTTAGCGCTCTACGGTGCCAAGCCCTCAAAATCAGTGCATATGATATATCTGCATAGCGTTACAAGCAAAAACAACGGCAAAATAAGAATTACGCATTAAAATATGGTCAAAATTACGCCCGCTCATCCCGATAACTCTCACAGCGCGCTCCTCGCAACAGCCGAACGCTAAGCGCTCAATATTTTTAACTAACTGCAACACACACAGTTTGAGGGCAGCAATAGCACTAAAATAAGGTCAGTATGTAGTGCTATTGTGCCAATCATGTATATCGTCCACTTCCAGCAAAGTTCAAACGCTAAGAGCTCAATATTTTCAACTAACTACAACACACACAAATTGAGGGCAGCATCGGTGCTAAAATAAGGCCAGTATCAAGTGTTATTGTGCCAGTCATGTATATCGTCCACTTTCAGCAAAGTTCGAACGCTGAGCGCTCAATATTTTTAATTAACTGCAGCAAGAACACTTTGAGGGCAGCAATAGTACTAAAATAATGTCAGTATCAAGTGCAGTCATGACAATCATTTAAATCGTCCACTTTTCGCAACGTTAGAACGCGGAGCGCTCAATATTTTCAATGAACTGCAACACACGCGGTTTGAGGGCAGCAACGGTGCTCAAATAAATCCAGTATCAAGCGCTATTTTGCCAATCATGTATATCGTCTACCTCCAGCAAAATTCGAAGGCATAGCGCTCAATATTTGGAATTAACTGCAACACTCACACTTTGAGGGCAGCAACAGTACTGAAATAATGCCAGTATCAAGTGCAGTAATAGCAATCATATAAATCGTCCGCTCTTCGCAACGTTAGAACGCGAAGCGCTCAATATTTTGAATCAACTACAACACTCACCGTTTGAGGGCAGCAACAGTGCTGAAATAAGGTCAGTATCGAATGCGGTCATGCCAATCATTTAAGTCGACCGCTTCTCGCAATGCTAGAACGCAAAGCGCTCAATATTTTGAATTAACTGCAACACTCACAGTTTAAGAGCAGCAACAGTGCTAAAACAAGCCAGTATCAACTGATATTGTGCCAACCATATATATCGCCCGCTTTCCGCAAAGGTCAAGATTTGGACATAAATAAAACACTCACTTCTTCGTGTGCAAAAATTATGCTGAAGTCAGCCCATTCAATCAATAACCAAATGCTAAGACAAGCAGTTGCTGTCTAGAACATCCAAGATAATTATTTTCAAATACAAAACTTCCCTAGGTAATAACAAGCGATTGTATGATATTTTTAACGCTTCAAGTAATTGCTAGGAGATTGAGATACGAAAATGAGTAGAGTATTTGCTTTTAAAAAGTCACTAATAATGCCTTATAGGATATTACTTGCAACTACGCGCTGCGCGTTTATTAGGCATAAGTAATTTCAATTATGATAGTATATTATAATTATAATGAGTTTATTCTAGAACACTGTTTGTTAAATCATACCAAGTGATCCTACTTGCTTTAAGGCGTAGTTGACGTTATACATTGAACATCACTGTTTTCTACTCCAGTATCGTATTTTTTGCTGAAAGATAAGTACATTTTCTTCTGGGCTATTTTCAGTGTTTGACACGTTACCAGTCAAAAGTAACACGTTACGGTCACCGTTACTTCCTAAAAATATTTAATGCGTTACCGTTACCGAAATCAAGAATTAACCGATTTCATACGAAATCAGGCAGTCTGACCCTAGTGATGTGACGGAATTGTTTGTGTCTAGAATATATTGTTTTCCAAGGTCTACTCAAATGTTTAGGTGAATTATATATAAGAATGAATGAAAATTTTCTTTACCTGGACATTTTCTTTGCACTACAAGTGAACTAATTAGGAATTTCAAATTATTAATCTGTAAATTGTTTTCAGTTTACACATTCTATTTTCAATTTGCGTATTTTTGTCAACTTATTTACAAACGAATGCTTTATTTATCTAAGGTATGTAAACATCTTTTTTTAATTTAAATAAGAAAAGAAAAAAAATTGGATTGAGACATATTCAAATAATGATGATTTTCAACAGAAAATATCTTTTTCAGTTTTTCAATGTAATATTCTCCTTATGTAAAAAAATCCAAAGGTAAAAAATATCAACCCCAAAGGGATGCAGGGGATATTTTCACTGATCTAACAATATTTTAAGTTGTTTTCATCTTATCCAAGAGAACATTTACATACTATTAGAATTTCGTAGTACAAGATTCGTTTTTTTTCACTTCACGTCCATTTTTATGAAAAAAAATTTTTAGTGTTTAGTCCAACACACACACACACACACACATATATATATATATAGAGATATACTACTATAAGGAAAATATTTCTTCTGATTGGTTATCATGACGTATAATGTAGCACAAATACCATTAACATATTCCATAAAGTAACGTACAGTAACGTCCGTTACTTTATGTTGCCGTTACTAGAAAATTCTAACGCATTAACGTTACCGTTACTCTCGAAAATAAGTAACGCGTTACCGTTACCGTTACTAAAAGAATGTGACGTTTCCGGTAACGCGTTACTGTCAAACACTGGTTATTTTACCTTCACCTTACTCAATTGATCCAAATGTTTAATAATTCCAAGTGCATGTTAAGTTAATAACGCGTGTTATAGTACAGTTGATTGATGTAGTCAGTGAAGTCGAGATTGGGAATGATCGAGACAATGAAGTCAAAATTGGTAATGATCCAGACAACGAAGTCAAGATTTGGGCATGGTCTAGCTAATGAAGGCGAGATTGAGAATAACCCAGCCGATAATGTCAAGATTGGATATGATCCAGCCAGTGAAGGCTAGATTGGAAATTATTCAGCCAAGAAAAGCAATATTTGGAACAGTCCATCCAATGAAGTCAAGATTGGGAATGATCCAGATAGTGAAGTCAAGATTGGACATGGTCCAGCCAACAAAGACAAGATTGGAAATATACTACCCAATAAAGTCGAGATTTGATATGATCCAGCCAGTGAAGGTCAAATTGGAAATGATTCAGCCAACTAAAGCAATATTTGGAATAGACCAACCAATGAAAGCAAGATTAAAAGAAATCTAGACAATAAAGTAAGGATTGGGCATGATCCAGCCAGTGAAGGCCAGATCAGAAATGACTTAGCCAATGAAAGCAATATTTGGAACAATCCAGCTGATGGAGGCAAGATTGGGCATGGTCCAGCCAATGAAGGCGAGATTGAAAATGATCTAGACAATAAAGCTATAATTAGACATGATCTAGCGAGTGAAGGCTAGATTGGAAATTACTTAGCCAATCAAAGTAATATTTGGAGCAATCCAGCTGATGAAGGCAAGATTAGGCATGATCCAGCCAATGAAGGCAAGATTGGAAATAATCTAGCCAATGAAGTCAAGATAGGACATGATTTAGTCAGTGAAGGCAGGATTGAGAATGAATCAGCTAATCAAGACAAAATCGGGAATGATCCAGCTAATTGAAGCGGGATCATCTAGTCTATAAGGACAAGTTCAGAAATAGTCTAGACGACGCGGAGAGGTCAAGGTTATTGAGCCAATCAAAGACGGCGAATATAGATATTAATATAGATATGGATAGTAGATACCTCTGAGAAAATATATTTTTAAATATCTATGACGTCAAGAAAATCCATGTTTTCCTCACCTTCATGGTCCCCTTCCAATACTTCGTTTAATTTCCTTGCATCAAGGCAGAGCCGAATTTTACCTGACTTTCTTACCTGTCACTACTGAAAGGTTTATATAAGGACTTGAAGATCTACTGATAATCCCCGAATCGATCATTCTCTGTATTTCCTCATCGACTTGTTTTTCGTGATTGATTGGAATTGGATAAGGATGGGCATGGGGTAATTTAGTATCTTTTACCTCCAGTCGATGTTGGTAATATGAGATCTCTTCTGGTCTTTGGGTAAAGATATCATGATACTCCTAGATAAGGTCCTTATATCTAAGCTTATATCTTGGTATTATGTGGATTCGTTGTCGTTCATTTTAATATCTACATCCTCAATTTACAGGGCTCCTTCTGAGTTAGTTGCAACGTAGATGAGTGAGATCTTGTCTATATTTTTTGCAGAAGTGTTCTCCATCGTTTCTCCCTGTGTTCTCGGAGTACAAGTTTCATTTTCCTGGTGCAGTGTAAAAGTATCTTCTGTGAGGTTTAGGATTCCGCCTAGAGGTTTTAAAATGTCAACTTCTAGTACAGATCTTCTAGTGAGTCGAAGAACTACTAATAGCACACATTTATATTCCATATCTGTAAATCTTGAATTAGTGAATACTTGTTTGCGTAATTTTGTAAGTCTTCCTCATGTGGTTTCGACTACTGATACCCCTACAATGGGAAGTGTTGGCCATTTCTTGAAGGCGTCTATTTTTTCGTCGTTAATTTCCGCTGAGATACACGAGAACTGACTCCCACTATCTGCAAGTGCCTCAATTTCTATATTTTGGATTGAAGCATTTACCATCGGACATCCATAGCGCTTTCCTGTTTCTGTAGAATCTTCTTCGAGAAACTCTTCACGACAATTATTGTTTAAAGTATTCACATGTCGCAATACTATTATTCTTTCATACGTGTCCTCCGACATGTAGGTATAGTTTGAAGGCACGTACATCAGTAGTTTCCCTGTTTCGCGTCAGTTACTTCTTCAATCGCGGTAGGATCATATGCTTCTATGTTCTGTTCTAGAACTTCGAGGGATCTTATGTCTCTTTGTTGCGAATTCCTAATGTTCCTTTCTGTTTATCTCCAATTCTCTTCTGTTGTTCTAAATCCGTTCCTTCCTGGATCATTTCGAGCATTCTGGAAATTCGTGCCAGAATTTCTAGTTCTGCTCCTCCAATTATAATGTCCTTGAGTATCTGGTTTTTTTATTACTTGGTGGTCCTGACGTGTCGAATCTTTCTAACTGTTCTAGTAAGCATGAAACGTGGTGATAGGTCTTCCAGAAAGAGCCATTCTGATCTCTTCACTGAAATGTCTTGCGAGTTTCAGAATCATTTTTCGGCTAGGTATTCGAGGAGTAAGTCCTTTGTCCTCCCTGAACATTTTTATGGCATATGCTGCCATAGATATATCTTGCGCAGGAGAGTAGTAGCCAGACTCTAGTTTTGACTTCTCAGAAATCATCATTATCTTTTTTCACCAGGTCCCACCAATCTTTAGCCGTACCCCTCAAACAGCTGCCGATGATGAATGCACTCTGTCTATTAGTGGGTTTAACTGCTGCTCAAAAATATATTAATTCCTCTAAGAATTTTATTGGTGATGACCCTTCATTCAAGATGAGTATCTCGGGCGTTATTTCGAAACATTCGCTGTTTGCTCCACCGCCTAAGTTATCTTGCTGTGTTGGTCCAAGATTATGGAATCTCCCCTTGAGCTGATTCTCTCTTAGAATGACTCGCCGGATGTCTTGTGAGATTTCTTCGGACAACTTCTTCGCTCTTAAGATCCGTTTGTTTGTGGTCGTAGCATGATCCGCGACGTGCTTTAGCCTGCCTTTGACGACTTGAAAACAAATTTCATTAATTTCTGTCAGAGAGTTGACTTGATTGGTTGTTTACTCAAACGTTCTCGCTTCTACGTCCTCGATTTCACTGCGTAATTCCGTTGATACTATGTTAAGTCTTCTTTTAACCCCACCAAGTCTGAAAAAATGTTCCCGAGCTGCATGTTGTAGTTTCTTGCTTCCGCGTTTGAGTTCAGCATATTTATTCGAATCGGGAAAATTGGGAGAATACATTTCATCATTGCTGAGTAGAAGCGCGTCTATGGAGGTTAAATCGAGTTCTTCTCGCAATGATCTGCGTTTATCTGGCCTCTTCACTTTAGAAATTGTTCTCAGAGATCTGTCGATGGTTGGTAAGGTGTAGTCACCTAGTGTGATGGGCGATATGGGCGGTCTCATTGCCTCCCTGGATCACCTCTGTGGGTGTGTTTTCTAGATTATCTGTGATGGATTCTAAATCGTCGTTCACAGCTTGGGTTTGCACATTTGTACTAGGTGTGCATTTTGGCGGCCTACCTCGAGACATTTCTGTTTTGATTCAATCTGTCTTTGACGCTGGGCCCCTGTTCGGGTGCCAATGTAAGAGTTCTATTTTCGCTTTTAAATTTTATACTTAAAATTTAAGGATTAATGACTCAGGACATGCAATTACAGATTGAATCAGACAATTTTAATTAACAATTTCTTCATTTATTTGCACTTAGAGTTTCTTACGACGACGAGATCCAGCAGTACAATTTGTACTTGATATGATACTTGAGATAATTCAAAGTTTGATAGAACATAATCTTAAACAAATCCAGAATTCTAGCCTTTAAGGGCATGTCTAACAGGAGTGACGTAACCAAACTAATGCTCGATTTTTAATCTTTATTTTTGGAATGATTTACTCTTTCTATGAATGAAATATCGCTCTGAAACTTTGGAAAATGCAAAAGGAAACAGTAACTTACGTTTGTATACATTATTTGGGTGGAAATTTGTAAACAAAATTTCTCGAAGAAATTAAAACTGGAGCAACGTCAGAATCTTTTTTTCATACAACTTTTATCCACACGAAATGAGGGATTGAGTTGCAATTTTCGAAAATGACAAAATGACCATTCAAAGCCGAGATGGCGTACCCAAAACAAAATACAGTCAAGTTTTAGAGCCGGGGTGGCGTACCCAAAACTTGGACAGAATCAAAATTGGATTCTGGAGCCGGGATGGCGTATCCAGATAAAAAAGGCGACAGCAGCTTAGGCAGCGTACACTGTCCAATTCAAAATACTTTAGATTTCCTCGATGACGGTGTACAGGCGGCTTCCTTTTGCAGCGCAGAAGTCAAGTTGAACCTCTCAAGGACCCAGCTGAACGGTTATCGGGCCGCTCACCCGCTGGTATCGACTTTCAGTTCCTTTGCCTTCTTATAGACTCTACTACTGAATTTGGTTGCGGGAAAAAGCTCCCTGCACTTCCTAGTGGTAGTATTCCCGTACTAGTCAGCTCGCGCTCACATTTCATTACTATATCTATAGCTACCAGCTTACAGTGACTATCTACCAGCTATCTACCTATATCCAGCTATAACTGGAAATCGCAACCATTACAACCTGGAACTCATCTTTGTCGTCCCTCTGCATTTTGTCCCTCACATAGAATTGAGCTCATTTTATTTGATATGTCCCAATAGTCAGCTCTATAAAATAGTTCATAGTTTAGAGTGGAACATCGGGTATATTTTTAGAGTTCAAGCAAACCCATCTTTGAGCGTTTCGTGTGTGCAGCCTCTCAATCTCCACCAGGGCTTAAACCACATTCGGTTCTCTGGCTTTTTGAAGCAATTGTCGAGTTATATCTATATCAATCCCTTCCATGGTGATGAGGATGATACATGTTTATAAATGCACCAGCGATGCGATAAAAATCACAAAGATTTGGACGATGCGGAACCGGCACAGTATTGTCCAAGAATTTGAAAATTGTTTTTATGTGACCATTCCTAGCCTCCACAATCCATCTAGACTTCGTGACTAAACGCGAATCATTGGCTTCCTCCGTAGAAAAATTTTTCCGTCCAGGTAGTAGAAATGCTGGCATTTTTCGTCAGATACCGAGGCAAGCCAATAGCTCTGTGACATCCCGGCAAACTCTATCTACTATTATAATGTCATTTTCCTGGAATCACTGTCTCATTCTCCCAGCATCTCTCTCAAATTCGTTTCGTAGGATTGCAAAGTCATTATATCGACTATCCAAAAAATAAGGGCCCTGTATGTTCAGAATGTAGCCATTTGGTGCTACAATCAAAACAGGCTTAAGTATATGCCATCCTCCGTGAAGACAATATGACTGCCAAGGAGACTAAAAATTGGTACATTTTTGTATACAGGCATAGGTACCATCAATTTTTACAAGTACCCGTGGAGTTTGTTGCTCCGGGTTGTATAATTCATTTTAAAATTCAGTGACATGCCTTTCTACGTATTGTTGTCACGTGAGAGCACAAATCCAATATTACGAGGAACAAAGCGTTGCATTAGTGATGGCCTGACAGTAGCAATGGCAAGACTTACAGCTTGTCTACTCGAATATTGGAACATGAGTTTCAAAAAGTCGTCAGAAAGCCTTTGACGAATCTTACACAAGAACATTAAAATGTCATTATTGCTGATGTACCTGTAGCTATCTTGACTGGGTACTCTATCACAATAAGTAAACAATTCCAGAAACTGTTCGTTTGTCACGGGGAGAAAAGGAATCGAATTCATTATCAGTGAAACTATCTTCATCCTCGAATCTCATCTGAATTCCCCCTACATCACGAAGGCCTTGTAGAAATGCTTGCAATTTCTGTCCTAGGATAACGTCAGGACTGTAGATAGAACGCAAGCCAGGACACAAATGCTTTGCAATGAAGCCATTATCGTTCAAATGATTTCTGCAAGATTTGACACTATCGGGAATATAGATATTTTGTACAACTAAGAGGTCAATTTTGCATTCCAGTGAAAGCCTGCGTATATCAATTTCAGCATTGCAAAACATGCAAATTTGACTTCCAGTTTGAGTCAATACGTTAAGTCTCATACAAGGAGGGTCATCTTAAGCTGCAGCTATTTCATCAAGAATGAACTGATTACAATTGAAACATATTCTAGTGATATTCGTCATGATAAGTAGTGGCCTATTAAATCCATTTCTTCTCAGAATAGAAATTTCGCATTTATTAGCATTTTTATCGCCATCCATGTGAGCCACCTGTACGAGAGAATATGCTCTATCGCAAGCGTAGCAATGTAGACGATTTCTGAAAGCCATATTGTGTCTTTTCAGGAATCTGAAAATGTAGGATTATTTTCAATGTAGAATTCTATAACAATTATTGGAAAAATCACTTGATGAGAATAATCATTTAACCAAAATTGACTTTTTAATACACACGTCATACAAACGTTGGAATTATATAGATACTTACCACTGTAAGAAACGAAACATACATAAAGTTAGTTTCGTTTTCTACTTGACGGTTTTTATACGTTATAAGAATTATATGTTTGAACATTAAGTATGTTAAATGAATTACACCTTCCAGACTATTTTGACACATGAAGTGAGTGAAGCTATTCACAAGTTTCATAACAAAGACGATGTTTGTTTAATTACTCGTAACTAATTTCACTCAGTTCCCGTTTAGAAAAATGAAAATAGTGTAGTTCATTTATTCTAAGTGCCTAATAAGAAACAGTTTACAGGTTCCATATTTTCATTCTCAAAATATCAAACAACCTTTCCTTCGTTTTACGACGTTTTTATTGCATAGTTGGTTATGGCGGAGTAAATGATTTCTTCACTGATTCTTTAGAAACTTATATAATTGTACCTTAAAAATAATAATTAGTTTCTAGACTCCTAAAGATATGTTAAAATAAGGCTTTTAGAAGTAACTTACACTGGTACGTTTGTGACAGAAAATATCTATCTGAGCAAGGTGGCTGGGGTAGTTAAGGATAATAATCCTACAAAATGCTAAATCGCCCATCTGTACTAAAATGAATTCCATTAGCCACCTCTTATTCTTACATCTAGGAATATAGAATATGGTTCAAATGTTATTAGTCTATTCATAACAAAATAGTAGTTAATGACCATGATCTTACTCAAAGCTTAATGTATTGATGCAAACTTGTAGTCAAACTTGTATGCTTCATTGTCCCAACCGCACTTGATACCGATCGTATTTTAGAACCATTGCTGCCTTTAAACTGTCAGTGTTGCAGTTGATTCAAAATATTGAGCACATAGCGTTCGAGCGTTGCGGGAAGAGGACGATGCATATGATTGAATTATCTCACCTTTAAATTAAAATTTTCCGTATGATTAGAATAAATGGCATTTATGACTGAATAAATGAAGATCAGGTATACAACCGGAGGTCGCCTTATCGGACTCCTATCTCTAGTTTGTAAAATGATTTCCGATTCTAAAAATTCATTGAAAAATAAATTTGTTGGAATGGAATAATTCTAAATCAAAATAATTTTCGTTATGCTCAGGGTCAAAGCATTAAAACACATGCCTCAGAGTCAAGCATTGAAATTACTGAATACTAGCAATCTCAAAACTGAAAATAAGCGATTAGCTAACGAGGTTCTCGAAAGGAGCCAATTAGGGCTCCCAAAGTAATTGGGACTGGTATTATATGAGTCCTGCTCACAAATGGAGGATGATCTCAGGTGATATTTAGGAGAAAGGGGTCACGATACCCAAGGGTCCATGCAGATTTTGCGTGCCCGGGCCTCAAAGTCCCTGAGAAGGACTGCTTCCGTTCCGGAAGTAGCCCGTCCAATGAAAGATGAAGCAGGAATGAAGTTGGGTGATGGGCAACAATCCCTTTAATTAATAGAAATATGGTAAGACCTCATGGCAATCGGATTTCAATCGTCATCGCCTATCTCACAGGACCTAACCTATCCCACGTGACTTCACTTAACCCTCGAGACCCCACCTATCCCTCGGGAGCCCCTTGTCTTACGGGACCCCACCTATCCTACAAAATCCCATCCATCTTTCAGGATCCCTACTACTTTGCGGTATACCACCTATCCTTCGGGACGCAACCCATCCTAAAGGACCCCACCTATCCCGAGAGACCTCACATAACTCATGGGACTACATCTAGCCCTGGAGACCCGCACTATTCTAGGGGAAACACCACCCCGTATCGCTCGAGACCCCCCTATCCATCGAGACCCTTCTTATCCTACGGGACCACTCTTATCTTTTTTTGATTGAATGGGATATGAAACGCTTTTTTTGCAGGCGCATGTCGCCTGAGTTGACTAATTTTTTTTAATTGAGGAGATGAAATTTCTTTTCTTTTTTTTCGATAGGAAAAATTAGGAAAACGATTCCAGTATTCTCCAAAGTACGATGGCAATTCTGTTTACACAGAAAGCATGACATTTCCGTAGTCATTTGTAAACTTCACAGTCTTTTCTAGGGACTTTCGATACTTTCTTTTCGTTTAATTCAATAATAATTATTTCTGCAAACTGGGGCTAAGCGGAACATGTGGGAAAAGCAACGCACACTTGATTCTGCATTTCTGGATACATTATTTGCACCACTTCACCACACATATGCGCCACTGAACCCCAGTTTAGGGTAATAAATTTAGTTTATTATTCAAATTTAGAAGAAGAATCAATTTTCCTTTTACGTCCAGGAAAACTTGAAGTTCATTGAAGGCTAAATAATGACAAATAATGCTTATGAGTACCGAAAATTCTGTCTTTCTGACGTCCATTAGCCTTATTTCAATGAACCTCAATATTCAAAATAATAATTTTTGCAATAGTGATGCTATATTCTGGCTTACCATTGTTTTTTAGTAAAAATTAATATTACTGCACCAAATTTTACAACTATAAATTTCTCCGTGCACATGAAACTGGTTGAAATGCGGCAAGTAACATTAAGGTGTGTCACATTTAATAATATGTCACATTTACGGCAACTCACATTGTCGCATCTTACATGAGGGAAAAATGGCATTTCATTTGCATTCATTCAGAAATGAATTTTAGCGGAGAAATTAAGACAAAATTCGCATCTTTTAACGATTTTTAATTTTTTTTCAAATAACTACGAATAAAATTCCGTTTTGATCTGTAGAGTTTAATATGATTTTGTGTAAATTTCTTTTTAAGGGTGTTGGTTAATCCGACTTGGAATTTTTTTTATAGGAACGGCACTTCCTCCATATATATTTGCTCTCACGTTCTTTATCATGGAAGAAAAAAAACTAACCAAATATACTGAGTCTTGCGTGATCTCATGGTCCTCACACATAAGACCTGTCAATTTTGTCAGATTTTTGTTCCGTTTCGCGAAGTGGATCGCGAAATTTGTGTTCATCATCCTCAAGTTGTGAGTCTTGGAATATTAAAAGACCTCCAAGAATGCTTCTCCGATGTCAGAGTTGTGCGTGACAAAATAAATGTGCAAACGGGTCTCGCCATTCATTTGTCGGCGTCTGCTACCGTCACATTATCCCGTTTCGGAAATAGTAGATTGTGTACCGCGGATTTTTTGCCGTCCGAGGACGTTTACAAGGCGAGGTTGATTTTCGCCGAGGCTTGTAAACAGGCCCGTAGCGAGGCTGGTGCAGGCGGTGCGGTGCACCGGGGCCCCCGAGTGTGATGGGGCCCCCAGATCGAAAAAGCTTTTACCACAAAATTAATTTTTTCGGAAAGTTTCGTTAGCTTTTTGATTTTTTCTAGAATATTTTGAAG
>JAUMHM010119910.1:0-20123 GCA_032362435.1 Melikaiella ostensackeni | reverse complement strand
TTTGCAATTTCAATAAAAAATGTCTTACACCTGAAAAAAATGTGGGAACCTTACTTTTTACTTGCCCCTCGTATCATGGGAAGAAAAGTTATGCGAATCGGGTGCGGAAACAGAAAGATTCTTGTCAATTATAAACTCCAAACATTGTTTTTCAATTCCCTTCGTCATTCTACTATTTTAAGCTAGATGCTTGGCGTTAAAGTCACCTGCTGCAATAACCGAAAGTGCGAGTTTGAAAATTCTTCTCTAACCATTTTTAATGAAATTGAGGGAGGGGGTCTGTTAAAGAGAGGAGGTTGCATATGGATTCCCGTGTATTTTCATTTCTATAGCAGTGGCTTCGAGGAAATCAAGTTTAGGAATTATTGATTCGTAGAGTTCTATATGTTCTTAAATTAAAATTGCTGTTCCCCTGTGAGTGTTGTTTCTATATATTTTATAACCGAGTAGCTCAACTTGAAGGGATTTTCGGAGTGGAGTTTTGCTGAGAAGACGAATTATATTGTTGATTTTATAGATGTAGGTGGGTCACTCGTATCTTTTCTCAAGTATTCCCTGAGCGTTTCAAAAAATGATTTTAAGAGCCGTATTATTGAGGGCTGACATTTCAATACGCAATTGTCAATATACTTGCTATGATCTTGGCTGTTTACTTCGTCACGCCCCGAGCAAAAAGCGAGAGCGGTTTGGAAATATGAGAATGAGAGGGACCAGTGTTGCTGATTACGTCAGGTTGGTATAGTAAAACTTGACTAATTGCTTGTTGTCGGTACGTCGTCACCAGCAATTTTGTGCGAATTGCATTAGAATGGTTATTGAAATAAATGAGGTGTAGTTCAGATTCTATGACGTTTATTAAGAACAAAGAAGAGATAATCAGTTAATTGACACATGCAAAACTTACTTTTACCTTTTTATTACAGAAAGGGCAAGAGACATTAGCTTGTTGATTGGTTCTCCAATACGCTGTAGAATAGCGACGAAATTGTACCTGGTGTTTTATCTATGAATTTATATTATACGAGTTGAGCAAAATCGAATTCAATAATGAGTTCTTTCGCGAAAGTTTACCCGGCGGACTTTATTCGGGAAGTAACTCGTACGACGACCGAAAGTCTCAGCCGAGGGGACTTTGTTAAAAACGCAATGCCTCGTTAACTATTTCACAGTGAAAAATTACGGCAGAAGAACACGACTTATTCAGAGCGGTTCTTCATCAAGTAATATTTCACAATAATGTGAAAATCGTGACCTAGTCAAAGCGGGCCGTACTTCGAAGATTGAGTTGACAGTCTGACTGCTTGAAACAAAAGACAACCACCAGGGAAAATCTGGAGTTTATATAGTTCTTGGTCTCCACGTAAAGCATAGGGATAAGAATGTTGCTTGTAGGCACGCGCGATTGGAAGTTCCTCATGGGCACGTAGGATTCAGTGTTTCATGAATACCTATGCTTAGCATGTGCGATTCTTATGATTTGCCTTGCATGATCTCAAACTTCTCATCAATTAATTTGAGTGAGAGAACATCGGTCTTTTCTTGCTCTTACAGAAAATCGAGAAAAATCGAAATATTACTACTTAACACTACAGTTGACGTATCTTACCAGACGCTCTCGGTTACAGCACGTCTGACTATACACGCATTTATCACTTGTTTACTGCGTTACGTACAGTACCATATAAACGGTATTATCTAAGAAACATTGAAGATGTTAAAATACATATATGCTTACTGGATATTTATTTGACATTACTTGTCATAAAATGATTAGCAATTTATATTCTCAGTTTATGATCATATATATTGACAGATGATTATTAAGTATCTATTTTATGTCGGTCTATGTATCTTTTGTTAAATTATCGGCTTCAACTGAGTCTTCTGTATACCTACGTTTGGCCCTACGACAAAATTTAAAATTTTTTAGTATATAACAGCTTAGGGGGTTAGACTACTGTGAAATTTCAGAATTTTTTTATTGGCTTAAAAAATCCTTTGGACCCTCTAGAATAAGGGACAAAAGGTCTCATACCCGCCCGAATTCGTGTTGATTGAAATTTCGAGCTGTTAGTCAAGCGCTCCAAAATTGTCCGAAAAGCCTACCTGCGATAAATAAATAAATAAAAATTATAAATCATTTGGGGTTTCAAAAGAGGGAAGAATCGAAAGAAGAGCGATGAGATCGGATCTCGAAGAGAAATTTTATGAAGAGGAAGGTTCCTTTCATGAAGCAGGAATAGTGGATTAAGGGTAAGAAGCTTAAATAAATCTTTTACTGAAACAACTAGTACCAAAACTTTAAACGCGTTTTTCTAAAAGCTACGTTTTTTAAAACGGTGTACACGATTTCTCGAGATTCGATGAAAATGATGAAATTTGGTACACTTATTCTGAGGACTAGTGTCTTTCGCCTGATGGACGATTTTGCCAATATTATGTTTTGTTCAATAATTATTAGTAATAATAACATGTGATCTGCACCCATAATTGCAGTAAAAAAATCAGGAATTTTTTTCTCGTCGCCAAAAATGAAAAAAAATGCTCCGTCAGGCGATAGCCAATACAATATAGATAATGTGCATATGGTATTTTTACATTCTCATCAGAGAATGTATTAGATTTGTGTAAAATTTGACGCCCCCCATTTTTGTCAAATGTCCTCGTTTTGAGACCCGCTGAACCCGAAAAACATGTTTTTACGAATATGTCTGCCTGTCTGTCCGTCTGTCTGTGTGTGTGCAGATTTTTAGTTCTTAAGCACGATAACTTTCGAAAGAATTGACCGATTGAATTGGCCTTTGGTATACTCTTCAAGTGTCCCAAAATGAAGGTCAAGTTCGTGAACCAGCCAGTTTGGACAAAAATTCGAAAAATTAGAGCATTTTTTGAATTTTTGAAACCACTTTTTTTTGAATTTACAAATTCTATGCACGCGTATTCGTATTACTTGGGAAGTAGAACAATCTATCTACATGACTTATTTCGATAAAAGGAACATTGTGAGAGTTATAGCATTTAAAAAAATCAAAAAAAGAAACGAAATTAAAATGTCAAGCCAAACAATGCACGATACGAAAAAAAGTCAAGAGAAGAAAAACTCTTCTTTTTAAAAGCTCTACAAGATTGCCATAACAGCTTTTTCAAATTTAAGAAATTCAACAATTCAAAAAATTCAAATTTTGTGCCAAATATAGCGGAATACGAAAGAAAGCTGGGATATCAAAATTGTTGCTTTCACGAAGACCTGTAAACTTGCCTCTGAAAATTTTTTGGTAGGAGGCATAGTTTGTTTTTCAATTATAGAAAGTAGTATTGGAATATTTTTATTTTTATTTTTTAGCCAAACGACGTGAAATAAGAAAAAAATAGTCAAAAAAGTAGAATTTGTGCTTTTTAAAGGTTAAATAAAATTGCTGTTAAACATTCCTTTATTGGACCAATCGTAAATCAATAAGATAATTTTTTAATCATCTTTTCAATCATTTATTCGTATATATTACACGGTGAGCGCAGAAATCAAGTGCAAAGCGCGAATATTATGATGAGAATGTATTCCTTAAGCCAATAGAGCCTTAAGTCAATTAATTTCCTTTCTCATTTGAAATCAAAAATGAATTTGGTAATTTGTACATGAAGAGCATATAACAGCGAGCGCGAAGCGCGATGAGAATGTGCCCGCGAAGCAGGCAGATTTTTCATTTTTGTTTCGGACGACTGGTTTTCTCGAAATCATGTACACCATCCAACCATGCATCGGCATTTTCGTAGAGGTAATATTGGAATCCTTGTTCCTCTTGGTACTGCTAGGTGAACTGGATGAAAAAGATTTATTCGAACCTAATCCTGTTTGTCTCCCGCGTTTCCTTGACAAGGTGACTGTACAGGCGTCCTCGCCCATCCTTTCTACAGTTTCTTTTCCTGTTAATTCCGGTGGCGAATTACTTTCTCCTAGATTTGGTGGTATGTTGTCTCGGCCTTTTGGGTTGCTTTTTCTCTGTGTTGGTCCTCGAGGTTAGCACGTCGAAGGACAAACTTTGAACAATCTCAAACTATAACTGTGATGAGAATTTGTAGCTAAATTCTTCCATTGAGAATTAATTAATATTGTAAGATATTATGGTCCATCAACCTAGCGAAATTTGTCCTGAAATACTGACTAAAGAAAGAAGCATTCATTCAAAATGATTAATTTTTCTTTCGTGATCTAAGTAAATAATTCTTCCAACGGATGTCATGAACATTTCATTCATAAAAATTTAGCTCGCACTGGTATAAATTTATTGTCAAAACAAATATACCAGGATATGAGATTTTAAACAGTTACGCATTTTGAGGAAATACGAGTACATACCTGTATGTGCTTATTTCAGTGAAGTGTTTCCTTCGTTCAGACAAATATTTGTTGGAACTAATTAATTGCAGATTCTTCATTTAATATACGATTTCCTCCAATGAAATGAGTCCATATTTTATTCGAAAGATCATTTTCAATCTATTTATTTATTCGTTTGCAATAACCGTATAAACTTTCATCATCACTGTTGAGTATAATCACGTATAAACATCATGAACACTGACTAATTTAATGTTTTCCAAGTGTGTTTTGCTTAGACGGATACAAGCATCATATGCTCGCGAGTTTGTGTAGGACATATACGGGGTAGGGATGTGTAAAATTGAAAAAGAAAAACAAAAACCCGAACCAGTCTGCATGTTCAATTAGAAAATGTCTCGAAGTTTTCCATAATTTCCAGTAAGTATATCGGTAAGTTGTGGTAACTTGCCATAATTTATTGAAAGTTGCCGTAAATTTTTGAAAAATTTCGAATTGAACTTTGCGGCTGGGTGGGGTTTTCGGTTTTTCGGATCTGGCCGGTTGGAGTTTTCGGGTACAGTTGCGAACCCGAAACCCGACCCGACCTAAAGTCATTTTGCACATCTTTAATACAGGGTATCGTTTATCCATGAAATGGTCGTAATATGAATAACGGTCTTGTGTATTTGAGTGTCAATATTGAGATAGTGGAACTAAAATAATTAATATAACTTTATATAAATTTCTTTAATTTTCCATAAACTCCCCCCATTTTCCATGAACTTCCGAAACTTTCCATAAATTCCCCACAGTATCCACAATTTTTCGGACATTTAAAAAAAAAATAAACATCCATCGCATTCCTTTTTACTTATTTTTCTTAGGTGCAAATGAAATATCGTCAAAATTACTGAACTTCACGTGTAGCATTCTGAAACCGAAATTTTCAATAAAAAGGCTCACTAAGCGCACAGAAGATACAAATTCATCGAAAACATTGAAAAATTAACGCGTTAGAATCCACTGATAGAATTTTTATGTGTATTTATTCGTAAAACTGCGCAAAATGCTTCGGACCACGATTTCCGTAAACCTGTTTGTCAATTACTGATATAGGAAAGAAGAGTATAACATAGCAAATTTTATTGCTAATCGCGATTCTGCATGCCAAGAGCTTCAATTCAAGTCATCTCTGAGGAAAATTCGACTAAACGAAAAGCTTTCGCATGGAGGTCTGAGAAAAATATTCTCATTTTACTTTTTTTTGCCACTAATATAAACAAAGGAAAATATAGCATAGCAAATTTCATTTCTTATCCCAATTTTGCATGCCAATAGCTTCTCTCCGAGCTATGCCCGAAGAAAGTCGGACTGAAAGATGAGCTTTCAGCATAGGGGTCTGGAAAACCAAACTTCCTCACAATCCTCATTTCTCAAATTTTTTAACCACTGATATAAGAAAAAGAAGAAGATAGCATATCGAATTTTATTCTTCATCTTAATTCTACAATGCCATGATCTTCAATTCGAACTGCCCCAGAGGAAAATCAAACTAAAAGAATAGCTTCCAGCATAGAAATATAAGAAGTCGAAATTCCAAACTTTTTTGTTTTTCTTAGCTTTTAGCCACTGATTGAAAAAATCCGTAGCCGGCAAGCAGACGAGAATATTATTCCTCTAATATACTATGAGTGGATGATATCCATGTCAAATTTCAACCATCTAGCACAATTATTGTAGGAGATAAGACTGGTAAACGATATACGGACAGACGGAAATCCGATCGCCCTTATAAGGGTTTCCGGCGTAGCTTATGCAACTCTAAAAACTCAGATATTTCAAGTTTTGATTTTGAAAATGAATTGTGCAGGTATTAATATCGCCACATTCGTAATAAGCGAATCAAAATACATCGCCATACTGCTGTGCAAAACAATAGAACTCGTAACTTAAATTTGAGATTTGGCACCTAAATCACAATCGTTTTCAATTGAAATATTTTAGAAACAATTGCGAATCAAGTGCTGAATCCCAAATCTAAGTCACGGGTTTTCTTGTTTCACGCGGCAGTATAAGATGTTTCAAAAATGTCGGAGGTATGAGCTTCCCCGAATTTAGGTCGGCACAAACTGAAAAGTCTGGTCAAAACTCTTATTGTGAATAAATCTTGTAGTCAGCTGATATACATATTAGGTAGGAGCATCTATAGTATATTACGTATATACTTACCAGAAGAAATGAATCAAAAAGCTGAAACGAAGAACAGAGTACAAAAAAACCTTATAATTTCCATCTAAAGGAAACTGATTCACGGACAGATTCGTGATCGCAATGAACTATATACCTCTAAAAGATGTACATGTGTGTAGTAAAAAAATGTTTCCTAGCTTCTTCCGGCCTTATTAAAGGGCTTGAATATAACAAGCATTCGGAAATTAGATAGACGCTTGACAACAAAGTAAAATAGTTGTTGGCGGATTCGGCATCAGGGTTCAAAGTAATCGAACCAAACATTTCAGCACATAATGGTGTCCCTCGTCAGTTGATTTATCAATTCTAAAAAAAGTTACATGACTTCTTGTCAGGAACGTAGTTCAAAAATTGGATATGTTTTCGTGCAAAATTTTTTCAACTTTTATATTATTTGATATACGAGTATTCAGAAGTAGAAAGTATTCATGAACTTGTTTTTGAAAAAAATTCATATTCTCCACCAGAGTGGTGAGTTTGATCATTCTTAAAATTGGTTTTCCGCAGTTTTGTGCTCATCTGTGATAGAATTTAGTATTGAATAAAAATATCTACCTTCAAAGATGGACTTATTCTGGAAAATCTTCGATAAACTCTTCCGATGTTCTTAAATAGTTTGAGTGATCTTTCTTGTTATTTTCACATTTTTCGATATTCGAGGTTTCGAGAACATAAAAAATTATAAATATTTTGAGAGCTTCTTACTTTCCAAATTTTTATATTTATTTACACTTATTTCAGTTTTATTTATTATTCTATTCGTACTGAAAATTCAGTAAATTCGGCTATAGTCGTAGTATAAATCTATTCGTACTAAAAATTTTCATGTTCCATAATAATTTTCTTCTTATTAGTTCTTGAGATTAAATAGTAAGTCATATTTAACAGAAAAAAATTAAGTGTCTCGTCATCCGACATTCGGGATGAGTAGCCAAATATTTTTCTTAAGTTTGAGTAGCCGTCACGATATTTCAGAACTATTATTCCATCTTTTGTTCCAACTCCCCGAATTTTTCGGGACAATTTGTTAGAAAAATATAACTTTCGAAGGCCTTATCTCCTAAACTATATGAGATAAAAAATTTAATTTTTTAGACGTAGGGAGAATTAACTGCACAAATTTTTTCACAAATTTGGAGTAGATTGCTCTGAAGTGAAGAAATATTTTAAGGCTTATGAAACTTGAAATTTTTTACACTTTTCACAAAATTTTAATTGAACCTGAGTGCTCAAAGGTGTTTAACCTTCAGATCCTTTTAATCGATGCCAAGCTACAGAGTTTAAGCTACAAGGGCACCGCTTCGGAGTCTTTTATTACGATATTGTACATTTTAACCTACGAATGAGAATAAACAATTGAGATTATTCAACAATTTCTTCAGCGGTTCTTTTTGTTCTTGGTCTCAAAATAATCGTGAGGCATCACTGAAATGATTTCAGACGAAAACGAGAGGTGCACGTCCTTCCGGGTCGAACCCATTCCAAGCCCAGCGTGCACTGATTGTTATACTGAAATTTTTAATAACACCAGAAGAGGTAGGGAAACATTTTTTCTAATACACATACATTTTTTAGAGATACATAATTTTTCGGGATCCTGACTTTTACCGAAAATCAGTTTCCTCTAATCGAAAAAATATTTTTTTTGTACTCTGTTCTTTGCTTCAGCGGTTTGATTTAATTCTATTGGTAAATGTATGCATGTTAAGGATATTTATAGCTGATACGTATACTGAGGAACTACAACATTTATTCACATTCAAAACTTCGTCCAGATTTTTCAGTTCGTGCCGACCTGAATTAAGGAAAGCTTATATATCCGACATTTTTGTAAACATCGTTTCGCGATGTATTTTGATGCGCGAATTACGAATATGGCAATGCAAACATCAGCACAGTTTATTTTTATAGTCGAAACTCTAAAAACTAAATTTTTAGAGTTGCGTAGGCTACGCCGGAAACCCTTAAAATGACGACCAGATGTCCGTCAGTCCGTCTGTCGTTTACCCCTCCTAGTTCCTATAAGAGTTGTGCTAGAGGTTTGAAATTTAGCATGGATGTTACCCAGTTGTAGCGTACTCGAGAAAATTTATTTTTATTCGCTCATCTGTTACGGTTTTTTTATCAGTCGCTGAAAACTAAGAAGTACAAAGAAATTTAGAAATTTGACTTTTCAGATTCCTAAGCTGGTTGCTTTTCTTATAGTCTGATTTTCCTCTGAGCCAGTACAAAATGACGTTCGTGCTATTTAAAATTGCGATGAAAAACAAAATTTTCAATGCTACATTCCTTTTCATTATATCAGTGGTTAGAATATAGAAAACATTGAGTAAATGGAGAAATATGACCTTTCAGACCCTCAGGGAGGAAGCCTTTACTTTAGTCCGAATTTCCTCAGGGATGGCTTGAATTTAAGTTCTTGGCATGTTGGATTGTGAATAGGAATAAAGTTTGCTGTTTTATTCTCCTCTTTTCACATCAGTGGCTAAAACTTAAGTACCTAAAATGAGAAAATTCAGTTTTTCAGGCCGCTATGCTCAAAGCTTTTCTTTCAATCCAATATTCGTCAGGATGGCTTGAAATGAAGTAAAAAAATAAGGAAATTTTGTTTTTCAGACCCCCATTTAGAATATATAAAATGACAAAAAAATGCACAACGAGTATTTTATTTGCACCAGGAATTTGCATAGAAAGTGTAGGGAATTCATGGAAAATGTTGGAAATTTATGGAAAGTGTGAGGAATTTATGGTAGGTTCCGGAAATTTAAGGAAAATGTGGGAAACTTCATAAAATTCTAAAAATGAATGCAAATGTTTGAAACGTTTGGAAGTACGTAGGGACATTTGTGAACCGTAAAACTTGTGAATAATAAATAAATGGTGTTTTTCTATCTGGAAGACCAAATTGCAGAAGACTGGTGGCCTCCTCAGTATACAACACAAATCAGTGATAACTCCTTTGCTTCTGTCTTTGTTTTCATACTTTCCTTTAAATGAATGTGGTTTGGTGAGACTGACCTTATGATTCAACTGCTTAGTTTGGACATGATTTTATACACGTGGAAAACATTTATGAAATCAAAGTGGTTATTGGGTATGAACTTTAAACAACAGACAATACAAATGATAATATAGGACCAATTCGCTGGCCCCACTACCCACGCAAATTTAACTTTTTTTGGGCCAAATATTCAGTACAGAATTTGTTCAAATTTGTACAACCAAAATTAGAATTTGTACAAAACCGGAAGTACCTGATTCCTTAAAAAAACACTGGCGGAGCCAGCGAAATATTTCGCTGGCCCCGACATTATCGAAAATGAACTTTATATGAGCGCATTATTTTTATCTTAATTTGTTCAAATTTGTACAACCAACTTCCACCCCCAAAGTGGATTTTGGACAATGTCGGGGCTGGCGAAATATCTCGCTGCCCTGGTCATGGTGTTTGCCACATGGGGGGTAGTTTTTAGGGGTGGAAGGCGGTTGCACAAATTTGAACAAATTAAGACGAAAATAATGCGCCCATATGAAGTTGATTTTGGATAATGTCGGGGCCAGCTAAAAATTTCGCTGGCCCGCCAGTGTTTTTTTGAGAAATCAGGTACTGCCGTGTGGTAAAAATTCTAATTTTGATTGTGCAAATTTGAACAAATTCTGTACCAAATATTTGACCCAAAAAAAAGTTTAATTTGTGTGGGTGATGGGGCCAGGGAAATGGTCCTTGATAATATAGCCTCGGATAGGATTCACACTTCTGTTGATGAAAGGTATGCCTTCGGAGAATTTATAGGCGATGAGTGGGAGCTAAGTGTTTCGGATGCGAGAGGTGTGAATGATCTCGACGAAAGGGAATTTCGAAATACAATGTGCGTAAAGAAGCTAGATATTTTATGTGCACCGTAAACAGAGAAGCAGGTATATGAGGTAAGAAAGGTAGAGAGGGGACTGAAACTTTGGTCAGGAGTGGATGATGAATAACACGGTATCCAAGGAGTCTGTATAATTATGAATAAGAGAGCAAAACAGCATGACAGAAAGTATGAATGTGCATCTCCATGATTATTATGGAGATCGGGAGGATTTTTGTCATAACCTGCTACGCTCCAATTGACGATGACAATGGTGATGTAAAAGACACCACCTGGGTCTCCTTAAATGATGTTATAGGTGCTTGCGATCCCGGGGAAAAAATAATTCTAATCGGAAATATGAATAGCTGGTTTGGTGTGCAACGCGAAGGTACTGACAGGGTACTTGGTCATTCCGGAGAGTCAAAATCGGGCGGTAACGGAGAAAAATTTTTTAGCTTAGGCTTGAAGAAAGGCCTGCTTATTGCAAATACTTGGTTCAGAGATAAAATGATCCAAACGTATAATTTGTGTAGAGGTAAAAGCCACAGTTTAATTGACTTTATTCTAGCGGATGAGACTGAAATGGCTAGTAAGAGATACAAGGTTTATGCGTGACTCTGAATGTAGAATGGATAACTACCTCATAGTTTCAAAGTGAACCTAGATCAAGAATGGCGGAGAAGAAGAATTAATAATAAGCCGAAGCAGACGCGAATTCAAATAGAGTATTTGCAGAAACCAGAGGTATGAATAATGCATCGTGAAAATCTGAGTCAATATTAAGGACTTCACAATAAAGACTGAAAGTCGGAATAAGGAAATGATACTGTGAAGGGAGCATGGATACGGAGTAGCATCTCCAAGAGTGCACCTAAATTGTGTGGTACTGCGGCTGCAGGAAGAAAACTGGAGATGCTTGGTAGAATGTTAAAACCCGCGCAGCTGTTAACGAGAAAAAGCAAGCGTACTTGAGAAAGCTGAATTAAACGTCTCAGAAACGAGGAGAGAACTGGACTCGAAAATCATCATAAGGATAAGAACAGGTGAGCAAAGATACTAGTCAAAGAAAGCAAGGGCGAAATCAAAGCAAAAGAAGATGAAAAATGCGAATTGACTTATAAGAAAATAAGAAATGATTTCTGAAATGGGCTAAGAAGATGAGAAAATAAAATGCTAGCACTGAGTGAGTCGGAATTAAGAAAGCTGATGGTAAAATGATGTTGGATATGGACAAATCGAACAACTAGATAATTGATTTCCTTAAGGAATTTTATGGAGGTCAAGCTATGGGGCATAAAAACTGTAACACAGAAGATGATAAGATAGACAATCCTGTTGTAGGTGGCGAAAGAAGAATCGACATCCGCCACATTATATCCGCAATTAGAAAACTAAATAGTGGTAGGGCTGTTGGTGTGGATTGTATCAGCGCTGAAATGCTTACGAAAGGTAGCGGATTTTTTGTGTCTGAAATAATTGAGGAATATGTGTGCTGAGAACGATGAAGTTTCAGATACTTGGAGGAAGGCGATTGTCGTTTCACTCTACAAGGGAAGGGGTGATGAAGGTTACAATACTGATCATGGAGCGACTAGACTAAAAAGTACCCCGGGGAAAATATTTACAAAAATACTTATTGGCAAGGTCACGCAAATAACTAAAGAAACGATATGGCAAGTCAAGTGTGGATTGATGCCAGGGAGATCATGTGCGTCTGAAAAACTCAGCTTGAGACATATCATAGGAGAAAGTTTGAGAGTGAGCAAATAAGTTTTCTGTGCATTCCTTGATCAGAAAAAATCTCTCGATAAGGTGTATGGAACTGAATTTCTATGAATCCTGAAAAAGTATGGGCTGAACGGTTAGCTTCTAAAATCAATGAAAGCAAAATAAAATGGTAGTACAGCGAGTGTAAAGGTAAATGTACAACTAATCGATTTTCTTATATTAAGTAAAGCGTCTGGCAAGGCTACATTATGGTATATCAACCTGGATGTTTAATATATCCATGCAGAAATGCCTAAGAATGTCCCTGTCAGACGAAGTAGGTGCTAATCTCGGAACAGTGAAAGTGCGTGGACTGGCGTTTGCAGATGATAAGATTGTTACAGCAGAATCAGCCTACGATCTACAAAGAATGATCAGCAAACTGGATACCAGCATAAAGAGTACAGGTCTTGAGATTAACGTGAATTGAACAAAAATTATTGTATTTGAAAGGAGGGGTGAAAAAATAGTATGCAATTGCCTCAAACGAAGAGAGGATAGAACAAGTTTATGCTTTCGTGTATCTTTGAAGTTCAGTTACGAATGGCGGAAAGATAGGTGCAGATATATCTGGATGTATAAACGAGGGTAGAAAGGTTTTGGACAGTGTACGACCCATTACTAGAATCAAAAATGTAACGGATCAGCCTAAAATGTCATTAAAAAATGTTGTTCTTGCACCCACTGTGCTGTGTGGTAGCAAGACCTGGACGTATCACGAAAAGAAAACGAGCAAAGAAGACGCGGTTGGAATGCAATTCCTGCAAAAGATGTGCAATGCAAGTGTAATTACGTAAGGTGAATGGTAGCGTACCCAGAGGGAGATTGAAGGAAGAATGGTCAGAATGCGTGAATGAAACACTCAAGCGAAGAGATAGATATAAAGTGTCATAGAAGCATAAGAGCTTGCATGAACAGGTGTCTGAATGTAAAAGAAGAAGAATATGTATGCAAGGATAGGGATGCATGGAGGACAATTGTTTATATAAAGAAGAGTCACGGATAAGAGAGAAGGTTTTGAATACTAATGGATCCTAGTGGAGAGCTTTGCTCAGTGAATGTGGTTGGGATAAAGCGTATGGATATTCCTCTGAGATTATGAGTTAGTTTTAGTGTAGATGTGTGAATCGTGATGTATCATGACTTTCTGAAGCTCTTCACCTGGAGTGATTGTTAGAGATAAGCGAGCGACCCTTGTCAAAACGGTATTGTAGAAAGAGAGCGTTGTTTGAGGGAGCAGCATGCGATTTCTAGATTGATCTAAAACTCATCCCTTCTCCTACAGGTCCATTACTTACCCTTGCTATATAAATTCCTTGATTCCCGGTACTTTAACGAGGCTAGAACCAAACAAGTTGCGCTTTCCCCAAGAGAAGTTTGGCTGAATGGTACAATAAAATGATAAAACGCTGGAAGCTTTTCTTTTAGTCTGAAAAATGAAATCTAAGAGCTCTTTTGAAGCATCAAACAACAACATTTCAAACTTGAGGCGAAGATGAAGATAGCGAAATTGATTATGAGTTCTAATAGTTCTAATAGTTGATGACATTTTTGACTAATAATTTTTAACGCAAATGAGTTGTCTAATTCTCTTTTCTGAAAAAGTTGCATGAGTTTGAGTTCAAATCGCCTGATCCATTATTGTGTCTTTCCTTCATATTCTTTGAATTTATTTATTTTCAATGAAAAGTCTCAAAATATACAGCTAATCGAACTTTATAATTGCATCGTCGGTAATTAGACTACAAAAGTTAGAAACTTTTATGAGCACCACAAAATTCTGAACATCTTTCAACATAACCATACATAACCATTAGGATGGTCCAAAAAAACATGATATTAGATTTGTTTAAGCCACGCCCTCCTTTTCCGTGTTAGTTGTTAAAAAAATATTCTGATAATTTTTTTCTAATTTCTCAAAAAAAATTTTGAGGTAGGGCTCGACCCATAAAGTACCTGACGCTTAGCCTGGAATAGTTTCCACTGAAAACAGTTTGCACATCCTGGTTCTTTTCTGATTGTGTTTTGAGGATGCCTCCCAAGTACTTGAAGCCTAAGATGAAAAATTATTGGTTGAAACCTTTTTGAATCAACCTCCTTTTCAATTCCTTCTTTTAATTTTCGAAGTACTCGGAAATTAGAAACAGGATGAAAAAATAAGATGTTTCAAAAATGGCTGAATCGATTGTTTTTCATTTAACGCTTCAAATACTCGGATGGCAACCTCAGCACACAATCAGAAAGGAACAGGGATGTGCGAGCTCTCTTCAGTGAAAACTGTGAGACCTGTGAGCTTTTTCTTAATAAATTGAAATTGAATTAAATTAAAATAAAACTGTTCGAGGCTGGGTTTAAGGTACTTTAAGGGTCGAGCCCTACCTCTGAGACTTATTCAAAAAATCTCCAAGAAATAGAAAAATATATTTTCACCAAGTGACACACAATGAGAGGGAGACAATTAAAAAAATTCTCCATTTTTTTCGACTACCCTAATAACCATATTTGACCTAGAACCCACCCTTGCCGACAAAAAAACCTAACACGTATATAACGAATCAGAAAAATAGAAGTAGATTTTTTTTCTAAATACACATATATTCGTAATTATTTTGAAATCAATTTAAAATATTGAAAAATGTTGCAGCATATTTTCTGTTGAGCTTTTTAGCAGGAACAACGCTCTTCTGTGTAAATGTTTCATTTAAAAAATATATATATATATATATATATATATATATAATTATGACTATGCGGAATTGTTGTTCGTAAGAATTAAAATTTTGAAAAATAGATTTTGAAAAGCATTCACTCAGCTTCTTTAGTTGCTGATGTGAAAAAAATTGGTTAGTTCTTCTTCAAATACTCAGTACATTTGTGTGTTTATATTTGTGCGCATTATGAAAGTTCGTATTTAATAAACCTGAACTTTGCAGTTCAGAATCACTATTTTGTACGCTTCAATTGAGTCTTGCCTTGTAAAATTTTGTTGGAAAAAATTATTGGAAGAGTTCTATTTTATTTATTTTTTGTTAGAAATTTGGAAAAGCGTTCATGGGATACGTGTCCTATAAGGGCACTGTTAAAATTATATTTTCAGTACAAGAGGAGTTTGAAATGCATGCTGTAGATAAAGAACTTTTTTGGGAAAGAAGTAAATGTTTTTGTACTACAATTGATTTTTGTTTGATATCCATGATTTTCCATTTGACCTTTAGAATTCATGAAAAGTGGATGATTATGGAAAATACAAATTTTCCGTACGAATATTTCCAAACTGTAACTTTGGCTACTTGTACTGAATTTCGGTACAAATGAATAAATTAACTGAATGTATGAGAAAAATGAACCTGAAATTTCAAAAACTAAGAAAGTTCTTAAATATAAAAAATTTTCTTATATTTTTGGAACCTGGTATACCAAATAATGTAAAAAGTATTTAAAAACTACCGAAACTTTTTAATAACACCGGAAGAGGTTACGAAACTTCTTCAGAGCATATGTATTTTTCAGAGGCAAATATTCATGTTGTGTACTAAATTTAAACGGCAAAATGCACATACCTCGGAGAGTATAATTTTACAAATTAACAAGCTCACGACTTTGTTGGAGATTGGGACTTTAAAAAATGCAAGTTCATAAGTTTTTTATATTTTTGAATCCTGGTTTATCGAATGATGTGGAAATAATAAAAAAGATTACTAAAACCTTTTGAAGACAAGGAAGGATATTATGAAACATTTTCCAGAATATATAATTTTTTGAGAGAATATATTTTTATTTTGTACCAAATTTTATCGGATGGATCCACAGTAGGGCGAAGCAAATTTTTTTTTTTCGAATTCGGAGGAGATCCAAAGGTTGTAATTTGGTACTCGTATCTCACGCAAGAAGTTACAGATGAGAAGAATATATTTTATGTTCGCGCATCCACGATACTATAAAGCTCAAAATGACGGACAGTAGCAAGCATCTTGTTATTTTGGTAGTAAACCATTCTTTCAATACATGAACAGGATTCTAAAAATTAGATTCTACAGCCATAATTATTTTCCAAAAACTATGAAGCAATACAAAAATACCGATACATCGTAAATTGTTATTTAAGTTGAGAGAAGGAGAAAAATCACGTTTTTACGTGATTAAATGATATTTCTCTTATTAGTAAAAATTTTTTATTATTGAAAAGGATTATCAGAATTAAAATTTACGCCTCTAACTATGCTCCAAGAGCTACTCAGCAATAACAAAATTCTCATACATCGTGAATTGTCACTAAATTCAAGTAAATTACATAAAATTTTGATTTTTGTGTAGTAGATGTTACTTTTATGAATGAGTTACATTTTAGAAAGAAGTTGACTTCACAATCAAACAAGATGACTTCCTCCTCATAAAACATGAAGCTTGAACAAAAAAATTATTTTTATCAAGAGAGAAGAATTTTTAACCAGATAAAGATGAACTTACTCAATAAACGATGAATTTTTAATCTAATAGTTGAATTTTTTTACCTACAAAGATAAATGTCCAACAAAATAGTTGAATTTTCAGGAAAAAAATTTTTAACCAGACAAATGTATTTACAACCAAATATTTGTGTTTTCAACTTTTAAATTTTTAATTTTCAACAGGAACGTTATTTTCAACCGAAAAAGATGAATTTCTTACCAGAAAAGATGGCTTCTCGAAAACATAAACTTAAAAAAATAATGCTTTTTAACCAAATGGTTAAATTTTCTAGCAAATTGTTGAGTTTTTAGGTGAAATAAATTAAACAAACTCATGCATATATAACTTAGTACTTGCGTTATCAAGCCAAACAGACGAATTTTTAAGAAAAGTGTTGAATTTTCAACATTGAAAATTTGAATTTTCAAAACAAAACAATTCTCAACCAAATAGTTGAATTGACAGTCAAATAGTTGAACTGTCAAGCAAAAGACACGAATTTTCCATAAAATAATTAAATTTTCAAGAAACAAAGATAAAAATTAGACAAAAACGAGTTGCATTAGCAACCAAATTGTTGAATTTCTAACTCAAGAAGATGAGCTTTTTCGGAGGTAGTTGAATATACAACTTAAAAAGTGGAATCATCGAAAAATATATGTAATTTAACCAAGATAGATCAATTTTTAGCTAGAAAAGATGATTCTGATTTCTGAAAAAAAGAATTTTTAATAAAAAAGAAAACTTTTAACCAGAAAAGATGAATTATTCAGAGGACATCATTCAGGAAATTATTCAGAGACAGAATGTTCATCCTAAGATGTTGAATTGGGAAAGAAAGTTTGACTTTCAAACTCGAAAAGTTTTCAAGTTTAATGTTAATTCACAAAGCACACGGATTTTCATTAATGGAACGTTTTTGAAAGATAATTATAGATGTGAGTAATAATTTTCAAGAACCCTTTTCATCCATTAAAAAATTTTTTCGCGAACAAAATTACAAAAATTCGCTATTATTCTATATTTTGAGCTTTGTCGTGGATGTGCGAACATAAGATATATTTCTTTTTATCTGTAACTTTTTGTGGGAGATTTTGTTACCTAATCACGACATTTGGACCCCCTCCAAATATGAAAAAAGAAAAAACATATGTTTTCGCTGCGCCCTAATTTATATCCAATAAAGTAAAAATCATAAAAAGATTACTTAAATTTGTAAAAACGAGGAAAAATGTTATGAAACATTCTTCAGAATCTATAAATTTTTTAGGTGAATATAGTTCAATTGTATACCAAATTTTATCGGAAGGAGGCACAGAACTCCTGTACAGCAATTCTAAAAATTATCAAACTCACGACTTTTGTAGATATTCGGATGTCTTTTTAGATACATAGAGGTTATAAAACATTTTTCAAAATAAATGCATTCCTTGGAAACATATAGTTTTATTGTACACTAAATTTTATTATCATGATTCAGGAGGTAAAATGAGATAGGCATTGGTATATATAGGGAAGCTTCTTGTAGAACATTCAGTAGTTGCACGGTAAAATAGTTTCTTCTACATAGAAAATATGAGGGCCATTCGCACTTTATTATTGGCTTCAGCGATTCCACTCCATTTTGCGGGTAAATATATATGGTACATACATAGTTTCAGATTCATTTTGTATTGCTCTCAATTAATCGAAAATGTTCAAATTTAGAACACGTTTTCTCTAAAATACAAAATTGAGTTATGAACACAGTTTTACTGAAATTACTAGTTTTCGAGAAGAATGGGGCAGACCGGTTGTTCATGTGTTACTTCAGTTCTTGCTTCCAATCTAAGCATTCATTTGCCCATTCCCGTAACTCATATATTTAATTTTTTTTATAAAACAGAAGTTTTATAGGAAGTAGGTATTAAAACTGTAGGCGAGAGGGGTAAATAAGACCCTCTTATTAACATTCCTTGTTTGTATAATATGCATATTAAATAACCAGAAGATTATCTACAGCAGAAATTTTGTCTCTATCTTTCAGTTTGCTTCGACATCGACTGGAGAGGAACTACCGTAGCGCCAGCAAAAGATTACGAAAAAGATTTAAGAAGTATGGGTACGGATCCTCATACGCAAATCAAAACTGACGCCACTTTAGTATTATTTAATGGAAACATCATTATCGGTCGTCGTGATGAAAATAATATATTTAGAAATGTGTACGACATTAGAAGTGAGGAAGACAGCGCAACTGGAGGCGAAGAGATTCAAAAAATTATAAAAGGAAGGACCCAACAATTTAATTCGAAGATCTACGGGCAGTATGTAGGAAACGAAGTACCAGAGCGTATGCGGCCAGGGTTTAAGAGACCAACTCCATACGGTAGCACCAAACCTGGTGCAAGCCACGGGCATGAAGAACACCGTGGACACGGCGGAAGGAAATGAAGCGGAATTGGAGGCTGAAGCAGATGAGAACATTACGACAAATTCAAATTACATGAGAAATGTATTCAATTGTGTTTTTCACTGAAATAGTTATATTTAACGGTCAATCATCTGCATTAAATATTGTAACCCAAATGTCGATGAGCAAGTGTATTTTCTAATAACGAAAATATAACTCTCAAGCAATTGAATTTAAGGAAAATATCTGCTTTTACTTCTTTCCCTATCAATTTGACTAGAATTTTTTCGAAGCTTGCGGTTTCACTCGCGAAAAGAGACATTTAAAGATTTTTTGTAACGCATGCACGGAATGTTCGATTTTCGAGGCATGTATAGCAAGTTGGATGTGACCAATCGCGGAACTGTGGTAAAAAGTAGTTATAAAAGGACTCTATCTAGCTGCAGCACTTGCGCATTACGATTTAACAATACTTTCCAGAACTGCCGGAATCATGACCTCACTTCATTATGAGTTAATAGACTGATTATCTGTAATTTTCTTTTGGCTGAACCAAATTTAATTGAAAGGTCCTTGTACATATAATTTTTATTGATTATGGTTCCCTGGCATATTTTCACAATAAAATGAGATGAACAGAGCTCAAACTCTTATAAAATTAAAAATGATATTTCTAAACTGTAATGATTACATAAAATATAATAATTTGGAAAAAGTTACTTTTAATGTGAAATTCTTGATTTTTAAATATCTTATTTTGCGATTTTCTCATGATTTACTATTTAAAAGTAATTGAGCTTCTTGAGTCAAATTAATAAATGTTTTACGAACACCACTTGCTTCATTGTAGAATTTAACGAAGAAACTTGGACATTCGCAAACTCTTGCTAGGAAATTCTTCAAAGCTGTATGATGATTTTTTAATGACTAATAATCAATGAAGTCCTTGAAAATGTCTTGACATTTTTTACAATCTTTGAAATCCTTCGACAGAGAAAAAGAGAAAAAAACAGATTTAAAATCTTTGATGAAATATGATAGGAAAAAAACGAAAAATCTGTGATATCGCTGATAAATTATAATTCATACGATT
>JAUMHM010119902.1:0-20124 GCA_032362435.1 Melikaiella ostensackeni | reverse complement strand
CGCCCCCCGAATTGTACACAAATCTAATAAATTCTCTGATAAGAATGTAAAAATGTATTCCCCTATTAGTTTCCTGTTTTCGCGAAAAATCAGCCTTTTTTTCTTGTTTTAAGAGCATTTGGGCTGTAAAGAGTGAAGTCTGTTAAAATGTTATGTTTGTATGTTTTGTGTTTTATTTCAGGTTTTATTTATTATTTATTTGTTTTGTTGAATGTTTTTCATGTTGGCTTAGTTATGAAAGAATCTATTTTTCACAGACTAATTAATGTAAATTTTCACCCTTTTAATGAACCTACAAGGTACATCCAGTAAATATTATTTTGTTTCGAATTATGAAATTCATTTTAAGGAATAATAAATAATGCAAAGCGCGAACTAATAATAATAATCTTCAAATTAATTCATTCAATTTTTCCACATTGAAGCTTCCATGTTTCTACTCACTTTGAGCGTGTGAAATATGACTCAGTTGAAGAATGTCCATAACGCAAAATTTTCTATATTATGTTGAACTCTATTGTAATAAATATATGTTATAGTAATTTCTGAACTTCGGTCCGAGACTTCTGCTTTAGGCGAAAAATGTCGCCATCAAACATTTTATTGTATCTTGTAACTTTTTTTTATGAATTTAATTTTGTCATTTTTAATGGGACTTTTCACGATTGAAACAAAAACTACGCATCTTATTGAAAAATGCTCAATAACAAATTGTATGATCTTTTTTCGCTGAACAATTTTTGTCCGTTCATTTTTTTCTTATCTTGCATAGTTCGACCGGAAAGTAGAATTCACGGTTATTTCTTAGATTTTTCACGATTGAAACAAAAACTATGTATCCTGAAAGAAAATAGTCAAAATTTCTCTGAATCTCAGAGACTGTTTCCCTGACTCGTACTCTAGTGCTTTGTTTCTGAGTCACGAAAATAATTAATTCAAGTCTCTAAGAATATGAAGAATTTTTTTAGAACCATGTCATTACCTTCTATAATTTTGCTATGAACAGTCTGGTAAAAAATCCAGGACTGCTATTCTTTAACTGTGCTTGAATACGTCCATGACTTTTCTTAATTTTCTATGGAAATTTATGACCCCTTCATAAAAAATGTATGAGACTTTGTCAAAATAATGGCCTATCCGAAAGTCTAGCACTGATCCAGTAAATTTTCCAGCACTTTGTTTCCGCTTATTTGAGAATAATTTTTTTCATGATGAGTCATTGTTAGGAGAAGCAAATTTAAATGAACAATATCATTCATTTCAAGATTTCAACAATATTTTTGCACGTGTTGGTTGACGAATTAAAATTGAACACGTCAATGTTTTTTCATATTCGACAATACAAATAATTTATCATTCATACGCAGAGAAACAATTTTGGTTTAATAAAAGTTGATATGCTTATTTTTTAATTTATTCTTACAAACTATGACCAATTGGTCAATTATTTCATGAAAGAAAAGTAATGTGCAGTACCGTGCAGAAGTATAAGGACACCTACAAAACTAGCGATCAAAAACATGCACTTGCTTCTCGCTTGATATAATCGGAACAAAATGAGATAGAATAATTTATAAAAAAAGCATTGGAAAGCTTATGAAATTCCGTGTCAAATGAGCCCTGTTTGTATGCCTGATGAATAGAGACTGGGTTAGTGAGGAGAAAGACAGATCTAATTTCCGCTTGTTGCCAAGTTTCATATCTTAACTTCAACTTCTAGTAAAATCTAGGGAAATCATGTCCAAAATTGAAAAAGTAATGCATAATGAACTTCAAAATGTTTTCTTCAAGATTAGCCCAAGAAACTGTAAAAATATTTGATGGTTCCCAAATTATCATAACAAATTTAGAGGCATCGCGATACTCGATCTGCTGTTTGCGCTTCACCGCGTGATTTTCATCTTATGCACGCCTCTACATTTTTTATGATAATTGGAGAACCAGTGAACATTTTGGCAGTTTTTTTACTGTATCTCAAAAAGAAGATTGTAAGGCTCATTGTGCTTGGCTTTCAAACTTTTACCTTAATTTTTCTAGATTTTTCTATCAGTCAAAATGGAATCATGAAAAGTGGCAAAAATCAGGAATTAGATCGGGCTAGGTTTTGTAGGTGTCCTTATACTGCCCTCCTCCTTTTTGTCTCTATTTATTAAAAATGCTTTAATTTGGGCTCATTTGACGTGGAACTTAATAGCCTTTCTAATGATTGTTTACGAATAATTATATGTAATTTTGTTCCGAACATATCATGCGAGAAGCGAGTGTATGTTTTGAATGGCTTTTTTTATGTCCTCATACTGCCCTCCTCTTTTTTGTCTCTGTTCATCAAAAATACATCAGACACGGCTCTTTTGTCGCGAAATTTGACAGCATTTCTAAGGAAATTTGAATCTTATGAAGATTTGAAAAAATTTTAATAAAAGAAAGGCGACTTTGCTTTTTAGACACGTGTATCATTATTCGATATTAATCTTTCTTGAGGAACTCATTGCCAGATCATTTTATGCCGTATGTAGTAAATAAATTAAAGAACAATAGAATTTTACGTCAGCGCGTTTTTTTTGTTTAGCTATAGTTGAGCAAATGAAATATAACTAAAAATGGCCAAGCGTGTCTGCTTCGAGTTTTAGACACGTTTGGACATTTTAAGTTATAACTTGGGAAGCCGCAAAGATTTTTCAAATTTTCTGGGCCTAATTACTGATTACTGTTGAAATTTTCTCAGCTCATGACACGAGTTGTAGTCGAGGTACAAAGTTTGAGACATTTTTGAATTTTAAAAAAGTTTCTTAAGTGACATCTCCTCTTCAAAAAGTCGAAAATATCTTATTCAGGGCTCACTCGACGTAGAATTTCATAAGCTTTCCAACTTTTTTTTGTCCAGCTTCATTTCCGACCGAGTTATCATGTATCGTTGGGAAAAGCTACAAATCTTCTTCCAGACATTTTTTTGTGAGTCTCATCGTTTGGGTAAAGATTGACGTGCAGAGTAAAAATGGCTCTTATTTTTTCAAATTGGATAAAAAAATGATTACAGTATCTATTAAAAACTTGCTTAAAAATTTTAACTAATGAATATCCTGGTCTTCTTTTTGGGGTTTTTATACCGATTTTTCGCTATCGCATGGATTGTGGGCAGAAAGGTTGTCCTTCCAAGATATTTATTTTTCACAAGTTAGTTTCGAGGAAAAGAAAACTTATTGACTATATTTGTTAAGATTGATGTCACAATTGATTTAATCTATGAAAAAAAAACAGTTTACGTGATATTTTTCAGGTACATTAAAGGGATTATTAATTGACGTAAGCAAAGGACATGAGGAGAAACAGATTATTTATTGAAATGATTCTTGTTTTTCTATTTGAAAACAGTGACTTGTAAATATGTTATGTTGGCTAAAGTGACGTAGATTATTCACAAGTTTTAAAATATTACCTTCTCTTCGTTTGAATAGAGTTGAAAATGTGACACAAACTTTTATTAAGTTTTTCTATTTTTCACGTGCCTCAAATTACAAAGATCAAATGAAAAATTGCTAAATATCTATCAAGTACATGTTAAGAATATTCGAGATTCACAGATATACTTTACACTCAACTCTGAATTAATGTCAAGTTTCGGGTTCGGCTTGCGATGGCCATGAGGCGCTTCCAAGAATTCCTTCGACGTAAACAGTCAGGGCCGTATGAAGCATTTGCAGTAAGAACACATTATATTAATTAACTGTGTTTTGTACAAATGTAGACTTTTGTCAACATAAAGGATGGACCTTTTTTGATAATGAAGACTCATTAATGAAAAGAGAATTTTCCACGTGTATTGAAAAATAACTGCGAAATATGCACGCCAGTGTTCGGACTGCCCGCTTTGTAGCTACGGAACTGCTCGGGTCCGATGCGCTCACTCGACGTCTCTCTTGGCTCCTTAGAATCCCTCATCAACGAATGCGAGTCAGCTTATAATTCCAAAATGTTCAATCCAATATGGCGACCAAAATTGTTAAATTTTTACATATTTTTCTGAATTCTGGTATAAGGGGATTTTTGGGAAGGCTGAATGAAATTTTCGAGTCAGAAGTTACAAGTTCAGCGAGGCAGATCTAGTATGGCGGCCAAAGTTGTTGAATTTTTGCATATTGTAATAGATTTTTAGGAGTGCCACCTTCTTTCTGTTTTTTTAAATATTTATTTTGGTTCTTTTTAATTTGAATCGAGACATTTAGAAGTGGGTTTTCTAAACTGGATCCTTAGATTCTTGTTTTTTTTTTTTTTTTTTTTTTTTTTTTTTTTTTTTAAATTTCCAAATTTAGAGAAATGGTAAAGAAACGTTTTTTTCAATCCATGACAAATATTTTTCTGAGTATTGCTTTTTTTCGATCCAGGGGCACGTTTTTTAAACTTAGGAAGGATTTCACAGGATTTGAATAACTCAGACCTCGAAACATCTTTTTGAATAATATAATTTTAACACATGAACATACAGGTTTTTTCTCGAACAATCATAATTCCAAAACTCTGAAACAATAATATTTTCTTTTGCTTTTTATTAACACTCAATTTCTGGAAAAGATTCAACTTTCAAATAATTCCAGATCTGAATTATATATTAAGAACCTGTTGGCTCGAAAAGCTTAAGAGTAATCATCTTAACAATAGCTTGAAATATTTCAAATATTTTCAACCTTCATGCGGGCAAACTCAGATGACATACTTCACGATTTTGCGGATCTTACATAGTTATATATTCATTACAGAATATTATATTAATTATTATTAATAATATTAACATTATCGCTAATATTCGAACCTGTTATATGCCCTTAAGTTTCGCATTCGATTGAACAAACAAACATTTCTTATTTCATAGGATTTTTCATAGGATTCTGAATTTATTCCCTTTATTAAACTCACCCTCCACCTTTATACTATATATGCATATATTTGATATATGTATTAGAATTGATCAGTTAAGTCGAGAGGCTTGACAGGGTGAAAGGAGATTAAAATCCATTAGACGCGTATTTTTTTGTTTTGTTTTGTGGGCTTTAATTGCCGAAGTATCGAGATATCAACATTTACACTTGAGACCGCGACGCGCCGCCGCTCAGCACAGATTGCAGACTTGAGCTGTGCGTTCAATGTCAAATACTCAAACCTCGATATCCTGGAAACTGATGTGAATTTGACAAAAAGAAAAAATATGTACCCAATAAATTCTGATCTTCTTTGTCCTTCTGAAGTCCCAGTCGAATCAGCCTCAATATTTCCAATAATTACACGACATTACAAGAGTAATTACCAGATATCTGCAGTATGTCTGAATTCGATATCATCTAAGATCTTAGGCGGGCGTTTGTTTGTAAAGCTTAATGAACCCCATTTACCATTAACATAAATTCTACGAAAACCAATACCAGGAACCTCGATTCCAATGACTTCATCACCGCTTACTTTTACTAAATATTTGCCTGGTTGTAGGATATTCTTGGTATTCTCGAAAAGCGTCCTAGGGACACCATTCTCGATGCTTGTGGTCGTCTTGGTTGTTATATATTGAACAAGAGCAATCTTATCATAACTTGGGATATCCATTGTTTTCATTTTGAATGCACCCTGCATATTTTTAGGTACTTCGTATCGAAGAGAAGAAGGCCCCTCACCATCGCTCTGCAAACTTAATTCTGAAAAAGGAATAAGAAAGGATGAATTTCACCACTTGAAATATATATTTAATCATAACGATTAAATATGAACATAAAAGACTGAACATAGGTTCTGACACTCAGCTTGATATAACATATCTAAAATTTACCAATTATGGTTGCTTCACAAATGTGTGAAGAATTAACAATTTTGTATGCTTCATTGGATCCGTAAAGATTTTTAAAGTCTTCTTGGCTTAAATTAAAGATAAAATTTCAAAGATTACAACCTCTAGATTTCAGCCCTGGTGAGAGTTTCAAATAGGAATTCATTCCGAATCCTTCTGAATTATTTCGAGATCTGTATCCGCACCAATCCGAATCAATCCGAACCAAATTTTCAATCCAAGTTCGGATTGATTCGAATTCATTCGAATTGAAAATTTGGTTCGGATTGATTCAGATTCGAAGTCAAGATTGAATTGGCTAGAGTCGAATCAATTTTTAACCGATTTGGATCGAACGATATTGAGAACTTTCTTCGGATTGGTTCGGACTGATTCGGATCGATTCAGAATGATTCCAAATGAATTTCTATCCGAAGCTTTTGCCAGGAAGACTCATAACACAACTTTCCTAAGTGATAGCGCGAGTTGGACTTGAGGCCAAAAATCCGCGAAATTTTGGGCCAGAGTCACACTTGGACATATTTTTATTCATAACTTGGAAACCAGTTAAGATTTTTCAAGTTTTCTCGGCTTAACTTGAAGATAATATTTTATAGAGTATGCTCTGTGTCAGATTACTTCTGAAATTCTCCTAGCTTATCATACAAGTTGAAGTCGAATTACAAAATTCGAGAAATTCTAGAATTTAAGGAAAACAGCTTCTCACGTGATATCTTCTCTTCAAAAAGTCAAAAATATCTCTACTAGGCCCCATTCAACGTGGAATTTCAAGGGCTTTCTAGTTGTTAAAAAAAAATCCAGACTTATTTCCGATCGAGTTATAATATATCGTTCGGGTCAAGATTGGAATTTTCGATTTTTTAAATATAAGTTTTGATGCTTGAAACCAAAAGAAGGGATTCTGTCAACAAATGGATATAAACAAATTCATTTAGTGGGATATATTATAATTGTTGTTGTATCTACCAATAAAATTGAAGATGACCAGCAAGGTGACGAGCAGAGTAAGAACGGTCCTCATATCTTCAAAATAGATCAAAAGAACTGATTACAAAATTAATTGAAAGTTTGGTTGAAAATTTTAACTGATGAATATTCTGTTCTTTTTTTGGGTTTATATACCGCTTTTCTGCTATCTCTTAGACGATAAGCATCAAGGTTGTCCTTCCACGATATTTATATTTCACAAGTCAGTTTCGAGGAAAAAAAATTATTTACCATGTTCGTTGAAATTCATGTCGCAATTGATACAATCTTTTATCTTTTAGGAAACTACGGATTTTCCATAAAATAACTAATATAAATTCTAATAGATTTTATGAGATTCCGAAGATTATATCAGATTTCGAATATTTCAACGGATTTTGAAGGATTTCTTATGATCAAAAGAAACTTGTTCGGTTCAAAGAATTATTTTTTGTTCCATTTTAAATTAATTTGAAATAATATTCTCAATTTTGGACTTCTTTTTTGTTAACTGAAACAAATTTTGATAATGAAACAGTTTTCTTAATACAACACAAATATTTTTCTGAGAGAGGCTTACAAAGTTTGCTCACCTATACCTATACAAAAGAATCAGGCTGATGTCAAATTCTGTGAAATTTTAATCTGTTTACGATTCACAACATTGAATAATCTGACAATGTGTTTTTTTAAGGAAAAGTAATATCAAATAATGATACACGTGTCTGAAAAATAAAGTTGTCTTTCTTATAGTATATTGAAAGTTTTTAAATCCTTTATAACATTTTAACTTTCTTGGGAAGGTTATTATATTCCCCGTCAAATGAGCCCTGTTTTAAGTTTTTTTAAATGAACGGACAGAAAGAGGAGGAGAGCAGTATGAGGAATGAGGACACCTACAAAACTAGCTATAAAAACATGCACACACTTCTCGCAAGATAGAATGACTTATAAAAAAGCATTGAAAAGTATATCGAATTCCGCGTCAAATGAGGCCTGTTTTGAGCATTTTTGATGAATGAAGGCAAAAAAGAGGACACTATGAGGACATAAAACTAGCGATTAAAAACGTGCATTCACTTCTCAAGTTATATTTTCGGAACAAAATGAGATAAAATTATTTACAAGGAAGCATTGGAATGGTCATTAGATTTTGCGTTAAATGAGCTCTGTTTGGAGCATTTTTGCTGATAGAGACAAAAAGGAGCAGAGCAGTATGAGGACACCTACAAAATTCAGACCGATCTAATGTCTAATTTTTGCCGATTTCCATGAATCAATTTCAACTTATGGCAATATGTAGGATATCTACAGTGGAAGTTTAAAAGTAATGCATTATAAGGTTAAAAATCTCCTCTGTAAAATGTGCCGCAAAATCTGTAAAAATATTCACTGATTTTCGAATTATCACAAAACATGTACAGACGTCCGCAAGATGAAAATCACGCGGTTGAGCGCGAATAGCAGATCTCACTTCAAAGAAGAGATTTTAAAGTTTATTATGCGTGATTTTCATGTCGATAAAGTTCTGAACGTTCAATTCAACGATGAAAGACCAAATTTATAAACCGAATTTTTTTTCGCCAAAAATATTTGTAGTGACTGGAAAACACATTAAATGTGAAAAATAAACATATTTTCAATTTAGGGAGGTGGAAATCAATTTTTAGCATAATTTCTGTATGTGCAACTGCAGAGTTGACAAAGTTCTGATTTATTCAGCAAAATTATTACTCCAACCGTTATGAATCATCACCAGAAGAACACGGCCTTCATTTTTAATCTTTTGCATACAGAATAGTTCCACTCTCACTGCTTCTATTCGCAGTTGAATTTATTACTTTAAATTAATAATTTTCAGCATCGTAAACGAAAAAATATTTTTTCTTAAATTACTAAAATGAATTTTTTTATTATTCATTCATCCATAAAACAAACTGATTCATTACTTTAACTCTATTACATATAACGTCACAATTATTGTGTTAATAAATTTATGTATATTTAATATTCCGAAAAATCCAAACTTGACTGAACGCTCGGTTCTCAGTTTTCATTTTACTAGTTACTTGTACTCAATAACCAACAACACCAGAAGAAGTTTTAACTGAATATCCTTATCGTACAGCTGTGTTTTGTCCATCCACGCATTCTGAAACCTATAGGATTTTCGTTTCAAATTATAATTTTGATCTTCCTCACTAATTATTTGGATTCGATGTCGAACAACACCAGAAAACGTTTTGACTCGATATGATAGTAGTAATACAAATTAATTCACTTCACCAAAAATAATCCGTTACAATCAACAGGAACAAAAGGTGATTTCTTTTCCATGTATCAGTATACGTTCCTAATAATAGTTCATTAAAGTAGTATGTATTTGAAACGTTATTCAATAAAAGGAAAAAGAACATTAACACAAATCCGATAGAACAAATTCTATTCACCCCATAAGAAAGCAATATTCTTTTAACTCAAAAAATTCGTGCATGATTTTTAACGATTTCTAACCCCAGAATAAATTATAAAATTTCAATTCTTAACCAATCTTTAACCGTTTCGGGTCAGTGAAACGTTTCGCCAGTCAAAGAAATTCGAAAAGAGTGCACAGGCCTTAAAAAATGTAGCAATTTTTTCAGAAGATTCTTTGGAACGAACCTTTATTTCACAACTTCAAAAAACTACCCTCTATGCGTTTAGCGAAAAATTTGCTGCAATTCTCTTGAAACAATATAAAGAAGTATGAAAATTCAAAAAACTCAAGAAATCCTTTTCCGAATACGCTGCCAAACAACCCCAAGTTTAATATCCATTTTAACAACCCTAAAAAATTACCCGTACTCGCCTAATGATGGAAATGCATTTTGCAGCGTTTATTGTATGAAATTTCTAATGCTACCCTACTGTCCTGTCCACCTTCCGAATAATGAGCCTGGCCAGCGAAAAAAAAACCCATTTATTTATGTTTGAAAAACTCACTCCTTCTTGCAATTGGAGTCCGAAATTTTTATTTAACACTACCCTTTCTGATTCATCACTGTCTATTCCATGCAACACTATCTCTTAGAATGAACCCTGGTGCTTTCTTTCTGTTGATTTTGCGTATTCAATTACGGTGCAAAATTTCTCAAAACTTGAGAAATGCGTTTTCATAAAGTATTTTCCATTTAGGCTGAATGTATGATTGAACTTTATTTGAATTTCATTCAGCGTTAGTATTAAAAACTGATTTTGAAATTTTGCAAAAAACTGAGTATCAAAACTCGAAATAATTGTAAATTGTTTTTGATTCGTTAAAAAAACTTTTTCCACTTTTGGAATAAAATCACTGCAAACACTGTTTGGAAAGATAATTCTATATTTAAAAAGCTTTTAGGTTGAAAGGAATTATGTATCACGACTTTGAACATTTATTTTTTGAAAATTGGGATTATTCTTGCACAAAATTTGGAAAATGGAATTAAAATTTCTGAAAAATAATTTTTGTGTTCGAAAATATATCGCAGCACAGGAATGTATTTCTTAAAATGGTATGCAGTGAATTTGAATGTTAATTCAATAAGAAGCTAAAAAAAATTATTTTAACACTCTCATCAGAGAATGTATTAAATTTATGTAAAATTTGACTCCTTCCCGTTCTTGTCAAATGTCCACGTTTTGAAACCCTCTGAACCCGAAAAACAGGTTTTTACGAATATGTCTGTCCATCTGTATGTACGTGTATATGTATGTATGTGAGGACGATAACTTTTGAAAGAATTAATTTATTGGATTGGCCTTCGGTACACTCCTTAAACGTTGAAAACTGAAAGTCAAGTTCGTTAGCCAGTCATTTTTAATGAAAATTCAAAAAGTTGCAGCATTTTCGAAATTTTTGAGGCCATTTTTTTTCAAGATCGAAAAACTATATGTACGGCTATCCGTAGTACTCAAAAAGTCGAAGAATTTAGCTTGATGAGTTTTTTTAATAAAACGAAAATTATGAGATTTATAGCAGTTTTCAAAATTAAAAAAAAGAAACGAAAATGAAAATTTTAAGCCAAACAGTGCACGATATGAAAAAAATTCAAGTGAAGAAAAACGTTGTTTTTTGAAAGCTCTTCAAGTTTGTCATGATAACTTTTTGAATTTACTCAAAAATGAGAATGTGTCCGCGAAGCGGGCAGATTTTCGTAGTGAATTTTATGTATGTACATCAACTTATGTCTCATGTACTTTTTTTTAGAAGACCAAAAAAATTTTTTTCAAAATTTACATACGTCACTACTGAAACTTATGAAAGAGGAGGAAGGGGGGGGGGCGAGAAACGAAAATGTTTTCTTACATTGACTCAAGGAAGATTTTCAAATCGTACATTCTTTTGTTGAAAATTTTTTGTTTCGACATTTGTCCAGTTTTTTTCTCTTTTTCCTGGCTCATTAGGGATCTAGTAGTTATAATTGATATTTCAGTAATTTTTATGTTATTTTACCACGTTTATTCACAGTAAGCATAATTTAGACATGATTATTAATATTTTTTTTTCTTTAATCGAATAAAGCTAGGTATCAATTCTTTTTTAATGAATTTTTATCCTTCTGAGTCGTTGAGACAACCTGGAAATTCTAGAAACCGTCAGTTCAAGGCGAAAAACTAAATAAAATCAATAAAACTCCACAAGCTGGAGAATGTGAAAATTATGAAAAACTTGCAAAGTTTGAATAGAATAGACAATTGGGACTTTCTGGGAATGCTGGAGAACTACCGATTTGAGGAGAAAAACAGGTTAAACCCGAAAAATATCCGAAATTGGAAAATCTGGGAGAGCTGGACCATCGTTCAAGATTTCCTGGAAATTCTAGAGAACTACCAGATCAAGGAGAAAATCTAGATGAACCACAAGAAACCACAGAATCAGAAAACCCAATGGATAACAGGAAAATTCTGGGAATTCTGAAAAAATAGCACCCAAAAAAGTGTAAGGTTAGAACAAATGGAACACTGCAATACAGAGTGAAGAAACCTTCATCACGGTTCCAATGTTCCAAAAATTGCTTTTATGTTTCATAGGATCGAAATAAAATCTACTCTCTTATGAAAATTTTTTGCGTACTAAAAAAGAATACCCAAAAAGTTCACAATTCAAAAATAGACTTTTTGACTACCCACTTTTCCGGCTCATTAGAGACAAGTGCACAACAAGTGTACACAACAGAAAGGAAAAAGAGGGAGAAAAAAAAAGAGTCAACCAAAACCATCCGCACACTCTTTCCTTTCGCCGTCCTTTTTATACAACTGGGGACCCAACATGTTTCGAAGCCAGTTTAGACTTCCTCATCAGGGGAAATTTATAGAAAAACAAAACAGGTATAGGACAAATTACACACGTTTCAGAATCATTTTAAGCAGTAATAGAAAATTGAAAAAATTATATAATCGATAGACAAATTTTTTTTTTGTCTAGAAACATTGATTTTAATTGAATTTAGTATGGGCCAAACAACTTATCTTCACATTCCATGAGATTTAATGCACATCCTAGAGCACCAACACTTTTTCAAAAAAACGCTTTTCATTTAGATACTTATGCAGAAACACGAGAAACTCTAACTAATTTTTTATTTTTTATTTTTTTTGTACTATTTAAAAAAGGGGAGAGATAAATCCAACATTGAGTTGTTCACTCTTCGAAACTAAGAAGTATACTGACTATGCAGAGAAAAAGGTGACACTGACGTTTCTTTCGAAGCATATTTGAGAGTAATAAAGAACGAAATTTATGAGTTCGACCCCTCGTTTGGGTTAGAGAGTATGCATCGTCTAAACCAAACATTGGTAAAAAACAGTTTCAGGAAATTGTCAAAAGATTTTAAGGAATGCATTCAGAAAATCTCTTTCCCTCTAATTCAAGATTCATAAAATCAGTACAATATGCAATATTAAGGATTTTTAAAGGTGAATTACATTATTTTAGTTATAATAATTCAGTGTACATTCTTGTGGTAGAAGTAATTAGTACGAAGAAGACATTTTCCTTCTATTAATATGAATATTTGATGAACTGGAATCTAGAGTAAATTGTTGGATTGTTTTCATGGAATGTATTCAAATTCTTGTAGCCCATTATTGAAAAAGCAGATTTTTAGAGAAAATTTTTTGTATTGAAAAATTATTTGGTTTTCTAAGTACTAAAAAGAAATTATAGTTATATTTACAAAATCTTCAACAAAATCAAATAGAGTAAATATGAGATAATAAAATTAGATACAAGAAACACATAATTATCTGAAAAATTAATGACAATAAAATATTTTTTGAACATAAATGTTAAAATATAGTACACAATGGTACATAAGATATGCATATATTTATTCAATATAGCATCTTCCATAGAAAACATTTTTGTGGAGGTAACGAAGGTATAGTGTCCCTGGATGTATATTAAAACCCATTGGCCACCTTATTTTTTGATAAGTACCGGATTAACATTCTAATTATTAAAACGAATGAAAATTTTAACTAAGGTAAGCTAAAATAGATACATAGAAACACATAATGATCTGAAAAAATAGAGGTTATGAATTTTAGAAAATAAATGTTAAAATCTTGTACACAATGGTACATAAGATATATGCATATATTTTCAATATAGCATCTTCCTCAGAAAACATTTTTTTAAAGGTAACGAGGGTATAGTTTCCCCGAATGTGTGTAAAAACCCATTGGCAACCTTATTTTTTGATAAGTACCGGGTTAACATTCTGATTAATAAACATAATGCAATACTATGTGCAATATTTTGGCAAAAATATAATGTGAAAAGATTTTCATTTCAAAAAGACCTGAAAATTCTTCGAAAATTGGTGTATATATAACATATGGGAAATGACAAGAACAATAGATCATAGTGTAAAGATCTGAATAAATATATGCATATCTTATGTACCATTGTGTACAATATTTTAACATTTATGTTCCAAAAATATTTTTTTGTCATTAATTTTTCAGATGATTATGTGTTTCTTTCTATCCAATTCTATTATGTCATATCTACTTCATTTGATTTTATTGAAGATTTTGTGAATATAATTGTAATTCCTTTTTGGTACTTATAAAACAAAATAATTTTTCAATACAAAAAATTTTCTCTAAGAATCTGGTTTTTCAATAATAGGCTACAACAATCTGAATACATTCCATGGAAACAATCCAGCAATTCACTCTAGATTCCAGTTTATCAAATATTTATATTAATAGAAGGAAAATGTCTTCTTCGTACTTATTACTTCTACCACAAGAATGTACACTCAATCATTATAACGAAAATAATGAAATTCACCATTCAAAATTCTTAATATTACATATTGTACTGATTTTATGAATCTTGAATTAGAGTGAAAAAGATTTTCTGAATGCATTCCTTTAAGTCTTTTGACAATTTCCTAAAAATGTTTTTTACCAATGTTTGGTTTAGACGACGCACGCTCTCTAACCCAAACGAGGGGTCAAACTCATAAATTTCGTTCTTTATTACTCTTAAATATGCTTCGAAAAAAACGTCAGTGTCTCCTTTTTCTCTGCATAGTCAGTATACGTCTTGGTTTCAAAGAGTGAACAACTCAATGTTGGATTTCGTTCTCTCCTTTTTTAAAAAATACAAAAAATAAAAAATTAATTAGAGTTTTTCGTATTTCTGCATTAAGTATCTAAATGAAAAGTGTTTCTTTAAAAAAGTGTTGGTGCTCTAGGATGTGGATTCAATCTCATGGAATGTGAAGATAAGTTGTTTGGCTCATACTAAATTCAATTAAAATCAATGTTTCTAGACAAAAAAAAATTGTCTATCGATTATCTAATTTTAAAAAATTTTTTATTACAGCTTAAAATGATTCTGAAACGTGTGTAATTTATCCTATACCTGTTTTATTTTCCTATAAATTTCCCCTGATGAGGAAGTCTAAATTGGCTTCGAAACATGTTGGGTCCCGAGTAGTATAAAAAGGACGGAGCAAGGAAAGAGTGTGAGGATAGTTTTGGTTGACTCTTTCTTTTTTCTCCCTCTTTTTTCTTCCTGTTGTGTACACTTCTTGTGCACTTGTCTCTAATGAGCCGGTAAAAATGGCTAGTCAAAAAGTCTATTTTTGCATTGTGAACTTTTTGAGTGTTCTTTTTCAGTACATCAAAAATTTTCATAAGAAAGTAGATTTTATTTCGAACTCATACAAAATCTAAAAGCAGTAATGCTTCAAAATACTAATATGTTTGCTCCCATACCAGTAGCACATTGAATTGAGCTGAGAGAGCAATACAGTCATATTGAACAAGTTTTAGAACAAATAAAATATCCAGAACATGATTGGCAATTTCGTGGGGTATCAAAATTTTGAACATCATACTAGGGCAGCAATTAGGCTTCACATACAACTCTTGCTTTTTGTGCTTATGGCATAGTCGGGATCGAGACAATAACTATGATCAGAAAACATGGCCAAAGAGAACATCATTGCAGCCAAGTTCTTATGACTGCTGGTATGGTGGGAAACTTTGCTGAAATAGGGTGTTTGATGAATCCGAAGCTCCATTTCCTCTTTCCCCATCTCTTGTATTTCCCTATAAGTTTAGGAGATTGCAGTGTGGTAGAAGAGAAACGATTCCACCAAGATACAAAAGGAATGGTACGTCCATATCAAGAAAGGTGGGATACAAATAGGATAGTTGACTTTTGTTCGACGTTGAAAAGAGAGCATGTTGGAAAGAGCATAAAAGATATGTGCAAGCCTCTCCATAGATCTTTCGAGAATAGAAGAGCATGGTACCACAGAAAAAATTGAATAAGGGCTCTTGCCTCAGTCTTGAAATTGATCACTTCAGTATTCTTAAGTTAATTTTTGAGGTCAGGGACGAGCGGCGACCTGACCTTATCCGGATTAAGCGGCCTCAAAAATGAGAGGGCACTCTTTTTCCCGAAGGTTTCAGTCATCAAGTGTTATGCTTCAACTACAAAATAGGTTATTTGAGTGTTTCCAAGGTTGAAAACGAACGGTGACCTGATAAGGCTAAAGGGACACCAGATTCGGATTCAGAGACACCAAGAATATGAAGATACACTTTTTTTAAGGCTTTATTCACCAAATCGATTCTTAGCTGTTTTTTGTGGTAAAGGACGAACTGAGACCGGATTATGTCAAACGGATCCCAGATTCGGACTCAGCGACCACAAAGACATATAGTTATGGTGGTAAAGTTCACAGGACATATTTTCTTCTTGTCCCTACTCTGAAAGAAGCTTGAAGTAGCAGCCGTCGTTACGGATACAGTCGCTGTACGAAACGTGAAGTCGATTTCGTACGTCGATTTAGTGCAGACGGTCAAACTGCAATCATAGCAAACTGAGAAGTTTGCTATGGTTGCTGCCCCAGAGCGGTGAAGCCGCAGCGCCAAACACGAAATTTCTCAATGTTCTCAAAAGTCAAGCCTGTTCCAGGCTATTTGCAGTCTCGATTTAAATGATTTTGTCTCTGGAGATAGCTTGAGAGATTTTGGTCCCTTTTTACGACTTAATTTATGGCAGTCAAACCTTGAGGATACCGAAGTACGACAGGCAGTTGAAATATTTAAGGTCTTGCTAACATAAATCCTTCCTAAAACTAATCCCTTTTAATATTTTAAAAATTATTATTCATTCATTCACATGCATATATTTATATGTGACAAGCTATACTATATAAGATAAAGGCGCAGTGCGCGTGCACTCAAGTTCGAACTCACGTTCAGAGATTGCGTGATATTAGGAAATGATTCACACGTCCCTGAAGTTGACGATTTGGAGAACCCCGCTTTAGAGACCTAGGCCATTGAGGGCACCCCCGTCACTGTCTCTAAACCGGGGTTTGAGTGTACAGTCTTCCTCTAATAGTGAAGATGAAAATGCTATCTCATTAACATATGAAGTACAGTTTACGAGATGTATGCAAAATATGATATATATTTTTAATTTTTTAAAGCAAATTATAGATATTTGTAATTTCAGAAATCCGCAGATTCTATTTCTTCAATTTCTGAACCTCTAATTGGAAAATTGAAAAAAAAAGTATTTTTTGAAGCTCCTACATCTGGCTACTGCACTGCAACTTTACTACAAAAAAATATTTTCTTTCTGTATGTCGAGTGGGTCCTCCTCTTTCAAGGCAGCCCTTGTAATTCCTTGCTATTCATGAAAATTTCGTTTACAAGTTTATGAACCTCCAGAAAATTCATGAGAGCTGCTTGGATATTCAAAAAGTGCTACCTGTGTACTTGTAGAGAAAATCTCAGAAACGTGACTGGACCTGAGAATATTTAGAGAATTTCCAGTGAATTTGTATCGGTAGTGGTGTGCCTGTGTTATTCATCAGGTAAATCTCACGGGAATCCCAGTTTAGCATCCTCCCAGTTGCAGTATAATTATTTTTGCAATTGAAGTTGTTAAAAGGTAGATCACTTGTGCATGATTTTCTACCGTCCATCTGTTTGGATACCAGTTATTTTCACTAGAAGGCACTAGAAAATCCACTTGTCAGACGGTTTGCCTGGTTGGAGGTAGCGCTACAGACGTCCGAAAATTGTGAATTTTTTATCAGCACGTTGCATAATTTTCTACCATTTGGTTATTCGCGGACTTGTCATTTTTAACGAAAAAACACTCGGAGACTCACATGCCAGAGGGTTTGCCCGTTTGCAAGATGTCGTTACAGCCGTCCAAAATCGTCAATTTTTAGTGAGGAGGATGCATGATATTCTACCGCCTGGTTGTTACGGGCTAGCTGTTTTCAATAAGCACACACACGAAAATACGCTTGTCAGACGATTCGCCCGGTAGCGTTACAAATTTTATTCGTCATAATATGACTACATATGTAATATTATATGTCAGGTAATTCCAAGTGATTTAATTATAATCTTCAGGCAAAATACTAGCAATCTATAAATATTTATTTCTAATCACTTTTTCCTTGCATCACTAGAGTATAGCAATGCGGGGTGATTAGATCATTAATCATAACATTGAATTGAGATTCATATTTTTAAAATTATTTATAAGATTTTAACGTGATGTAGTCGTGTTAGCATGTACAGATAATGTGGATGCATTACAAAAACAAATAAATGACTTTCAAAGATTTTTTAATTGACTCCGATACATTGGTACGCTTCCAGTACCACCAAGAATTACAAGCCAGTAGTGATACAGGGCCAGTACCGTGCCGATCGTGTATTTCTGCCTGGGTACTGATTTTCCTACAATAATTCTTATGATAATTTCTATACTAATTTCCGATAGTACTTTTTATATAGATTTTCCTATCATTTCGATAAATTCGTAAGAATATTCACCACGGAAATATAATTACAGACTCATGCTGATTTTTCTATAAAATTTTTTTGGAACGTGAAAAAAATCGCACGATGTAATGCATGGATATCGATTCTCTTCATTGAAAATATATTGAGCTAGAAAATATCTAAAAAGTCAATGTATAAAACGTGTAAAGGCATTCAAATTCTTTTTTTTTTTGAGTGAATATCTAATTTAAATATATATTCTTACGTTCCTATGAATAAAAAAAAGTATTTGTGGCACCAATAATTTCGCTCAGATAATCAATCACTCCAATATTCCATGACAATAGTTTGCATAATCTTTGGAAATTTATTTTTTTAGATGCATCAAGTTAAATGAAGTGGAATCTAGGGTCCATTCGAGTGTATTCAATGGAAATCAAAATCAATTTAACGCAACAAGGCTAAATTGAAATAAATCTTATAGAATTTATTGTAAATTAATTTCTCCTCATTGCAGAATGAAAGCCCCCCAATCGATTATTGTTTGAAAGTTATCACGTGCATTTTGAAGAATAAAGAAATATATTTTGCAATATTTTTTGGAACAAGTTTTATTTTTGTACAACATGTATTAACATAAAATGATATAAACCAGAATCATTGAGGTCATTCCAAACATTTCTTCTACCATTTCAGCGCAATTCTAAGCGATCATGTGAACAAAAAATAATTTATTATTGATACAAGATTACGAATTTAAACTATGAAAGTAACTTAGTACCATATCTGATGTAACGTTTCTCACTAACATTACCCTATTTCTGTATCGAAATCATGAAATTGGAGCTGTAAAAATGAGAAAATGTGCATGCATGATTTGTAATGGAATTTTTTGTTCAGATGAACCAGAATTGGCTGCGTTTAGATCCGGGCTGAAACAGGAATGGACCTTGACTGGAACAATGGTGCGACAATGTTCGGAAAGAGTTGGGCCAGAAATAGTTTGTCCACCCATACAGTATATTTTGAAACGAAATGTACTCCAAAAGAGTGCATGCATTAAGATTTCACAGGATAGCTTTTTTGATTTGAAAAATCGGCCACGTTATTCACCTTCTTCAGGTACCAATATCAATGCAGAACGAACGATTCCTGACCTAAATTTATCATGGAAACGACCATTCAGAGGATCCCCAGCCGGTATCGGTACAATCTCGTTAGCACTGTTGCCATTTATGCGGACTTTAACTCTTCCAAAGTCATTAAAAGGTTCTTCTCTATGAGCCATGAATGGAAACAAATCTCCATTTAGTACTACTCCAATGACGTACTCGTGCTTCTCATCTACTCCTACATCGTGAAAACCTGGTGTTAAATCGGAAGATATTCCTTGACTTGAACTTTCGTAATGATGTATATCATGTACTTTAATGGGAGGTGGATGAACTGCGGCTTTTTTGAATGGCCAAGTTAATTCTGGAAAAAGACAGTATAAATAGGAAATAAATTATTGTATTGATTATTACATTAGTTTAATAACTCCAAGTTTTTGATTTACAGAAACGAAAATTGAATGATGAATGAAAGAAATGAATATCAGTCAGAGAAGAGGTCAGCATACGCCCTAGAGTGAATGGTATCCATTTCATTTCCCTTGGCTGTCGCTGATGCCGAATTAGATATCAAAAACAAATAATATAGACGGGTGAAACTGCCTTCGGGGCATCACTATGCGTTCGGAAGCTATAACGAGTGCATTCTCGTTACATGACAGTATAAATAGGAAATCAATTATTGCATTGCTTCTTAAATGAATTTGATAACTCGCAGTTCCATGATTTACAGAAAAAATTAATTGCTACATAAAAAATATATAATAAAATTAGTCTGAGAAGAGGTCAGAAAACGTCCTAGAGTAAGTGGTATCCATTTCATTTTCCTTGGCTATCGCTGATGCCGAATTAGATATCAAAAACAAATAATATAGACGGGTGAAACTGCCTTCGGGGCATCACTATGCGTTC
>JAUMHM010119869.1:0-20127 GCA_032362435.1 Melikaiella ostensackeni | reverse complement strand
ACGGACATTGGGGGCCCCGATCAAGCTGGGGCCCCAAGCGACTGCTTACTTTGCTTATGCCTAAATCCGGCCCTGTTCTTGATAAATTACTGCTCGGTCTTTTTATCTGAGAGTAAACTTTATTCTATTAGGTGATTCATTTATGAAGTAAGTGCATCAGCTGTGTGTAACATCAAGTAAAAAACTACTTTTTGAACAGTATTGTCTACATTCTTCTTGGAATGATTGGAACTCTACTTACACGGAGAGAATTTTGATTGAACTATTTTCCAGATTGAGACTCAGATTTTCCTATCGTCGCTATAAATTTAAATTTTTTTTAATATGGATAATTCTCCACAAATAGGTCACTTTTGCTTTTCCGCGTAATAACTTTGAGGAAAAATTTCCAATCATTCTAAAATTTTGTAGATTTATTCTTCTTTGTCACATTTACCTGAATCACAAGCCAAATATAATATATTGTACTGCATAAATTCATTAAGATAGTTTAAATATCCAAAAAAGACACTTTTGTTTCTTTTCCACATGAAGTGACCAACTTTACAAAAGCTTATTATAAATGAAATATATAGGGGAAGGGTGCCTAAGATGGGCCCCATGCATATTTTTGTATTAACATATTATATTCGTCAAATGCGTACGTGTATTCGTGCTAGTACCCTTCTAGTTAGTTACTAAATGTTTTTTAAACAATGCAAGTTAACTTACAAAAGCAGAAAGCAAACATTACTTCAGCACTTTAGATTATGAACTCTTATCTATGATAGACGTCCTAATTTAACAGTTTATGGTGATTCAAAACTGTAAGTAGTTGTTATTCTATATAGATAATTTTTTGAGCTTTCAGACTGTCATATACTTTTTATGAATTTTCATGTTGTTCAAAAAAATAGTGTAAAAAATATAGATGATGCGTGATTCCTAAGACGGGCCCCATTCTGGTTAGGGATTGTAGATAAGAGAGTAACCTGTTTTACCTTTAGAGTAGCAGCTGATCAGCCGGAAAAAGCAGAAATTCAAATTTTCCGCTAATCAGAAGCAACCTCTCCTAACCGCACCTAAACTCTTTCTGCTTTTAGATCACGAACACGAAATGTTTAGAAATATGTTACTTCTTTGCTTTATATATTTCATAATTGGCTTAATTAAACGCTTAGTTTACGTTATATTATGTATTTTTCATATATATTGCGTCATCAAGGTATGTTAATGATGAACATTTTGATCATTATCTCCCAAAAACTTATCTAAAGAACTATTATTCCACAAAAGATGTTTTTATTTAAACATGTGTATGAGTAATTAAAAATTTGTTGAAAAAGTTTCTCCGAAATTTGTTTTTGCAGGCCGGAGCTTACTCGTACATTTGGATGTCTTTCCGGCAATTCTGTTGAGGTTTTTAATGAATAGAAGCTCAAATCTTGGATAGCTAGATCCACATGTTACAGCTACGTATGACTTTAAAGTAAAAATGACACAGTAAATTCCAGAAATATTTTTTATCTGAAGTTGGATAAAAACGTTGCAAACATATGATAACTTCAACTATCCGACATCGGATAATTTTTAGATGGAGGCGGATTCACAACCACATTCACAACTTTGTATGTAGTTGCCAACTGTTTGCAACATTTTCATCCAACGCCGCTCCGATATGGGCCGCTGATCAATCTTTCTAGCAATTACCCCAGGTGAAGAGCTTCATCGAGCCATCATACATCACGATTCACACAAAATTCTTTTTCATGCAAGCTCTTGTGTTTCTACAACTCTTTATATCTCTTCGCTTTAGAGCCTCTTTTCCACATCCCAACAATTTCAGCAAATTTTTTGCACTCTAGTCAATGAATGTTTCTTGTACACAACATTCTTTGAGAAAGAGTTTACTCCTACCTACCTTATCGAAAGCTTTGTCCAGATCAACTAATGCACATAAAACTCTTTTGTTTACTCTCAAACTTTTTTCTATGATCTGCCTTAAGCTATAAAATGGAGAAACGGAAAAGTTGTTAAATCCTTCATAGAATTTACGTTTGGGCATGTAATAGTTACATAAATAAAGACCAAAGTCAACGACAACTTTCAGACTATAGTATATCATTTTTTTATTATTGCTACTAAAAGTTTCTCATCAACAGCCTATTGCAATACGTGACGTTTCCCTCATCAGAAAAAATCTAAAAATTATGAAATTATTTTTTTTTTTTGAGATCAAGATAAACTTGAAAATAACACCATAAGGATAAGAAAATTAATATCAAAAAGCTCACCATTAAATACATAAGGTAGATTGGAAAATGTCACAATAGAATTGGCATTTTTTACAAAAAATTGTGTGAGTGCTCGTATTAACCAAATACATCATAAAAATTTGTAATAATAATAATACCTGTTATGTATAATGAATCTGTGATAAATGTGAATGAATTATTGTTGAACTGAGAGATAAAAAATAAATTAATAGGTAAGAAATTCTTCATGGTATGGAAATGATGATATACGTATTAAAATTTGTAGGTTAGTGATTTTAAAAGAAGGGATTTATGATATAAATAATTAATAAAAGGTTATCACCTGAAGATGACCTAAATTGAAAAATTAAAAAGAAACAGTAATAATCCATTTGTATTAAATTATAATAATTTGAGTAGATGAATTTGAATATGAAACCTGAGATAAGACTAGCAGAAAAATACCACAGAGCTATTAGTTAACATTCAGTACAGAAACATTCAGGTGACTCCAATGCTATAAAATGGGATGATGTTGAAATCTGACACAAGGAAAATAATTATTTCAGACGCTTTTCCTGAGATGGTGTTTATCAGAAAATAAGGCGTTAAAGCCATGAACTCAATTTCTGATTTAAACTCTTTTAATGAATCATACATGATAATTATAGATTTTTTATATTAATTTCACGTTTGAAGTAATTTATAATTCTTGTTTTCTAATTCTTCGTTGTTTTATTACAAAATTTATAATATTTGTGAATTAAACTTTTATGCTGTTTATGTAAGTACGCCCCTGTTTCACCTATATTGTACATCATCTAATAGAAAGTGTCAGTGCTCGTGTAATCAAAACATGGAGCTGGAGCTGGATCTCAGGTTTCATATTAAAATTCATCTACTAAAATTCTTATAATGTTATAAAAATGGACGATTACTCTTTCTTTTCAATTTTCCAATTCAGATTATCTTCAGGTAATAACCTTTTATTATTTATTTGTATCATAAATCCCTTTTTCAAAAATTACTAACCTACAAATTTTAATACGTATATCATCACTTCCATTCATACTATAAAGAATTTCTTACCTATTAATTTATTTTTTATCTCTCCATTTGACAATAATTTATTCATATTTATCGCACAGATATATTATATATAGCAGTTTTTTATTACAAATTTTTATGATGTATTTGGTTTATACGAGCACTCACACAATTTTTTGTAAAAAATGTCAATTCTATTATGAAATTTTCCAATCTACGTTTTATATTTAATGGTGAGCTTTTTAATGTTGATTTTTTTATTCTTATGGTGTTATTTTTAAGTTTATTTTAATGAGGTGGAACGATAAGCGCCTTTCTCCAATCATTTGGAGTTTCTTCGTTCTCAGCACACATATTCATAAATTCGCTTAGCCACACAAAAAGATATCCGACACCGCTCTTGAGCATTTTAGCGGTGGTATCACCATCCACACCAGCAGCTTTATCATTCTTTAGTTTCCTGATTACGCATAATATGATAATTTCCGGAATTCTGAATAATAAACACCTAAAAAAATATTTAAGCACCAATATTTTCAGGACTACTCTTTTTTGTGTCAATAAACTGCACCAATTAAAAAAAAACAGAAAATTTGAAATATTTTTTTTTTAGTTACTCTTGTCAAAAGTGATCCATTTCTGGAGAGTCGCCCAAATGCAATTGCGAAAAACGAGAATTTTGGTGAGAAATGTACAATAGTTTTGCGATAATTTTATTGTACAATTATTATACAATTATTGTAAGATAAAAAAAGAAAATTTGTGTACAACTGCTGTAAAATTATTGTGCGATTTCTATTCAATTATCTAAAATTATTGTACGATTATTGTACAACAATTTATAAATTTTTTATGATAATTTATAACTATTTACAATTATTCAAAAATATTGGATGCTTCTTGTACAATTATTGTATAATTGCTTAAAATTATTTACGATTGTTGTACGATTACTGTACAATTACTATAAATTTATTTCACATTTGTGGAGGTGGCAGTACACAACTAGATAAGCAACGTTTTTATCGACATTAAAAATTTCAGAAAAATCAAATACACATGTGGTAAAAGGTTTTTTTTTCGAAATGTCATTTTTCGATACAATAATTGGAAAAAAATTGTTAATAAAATTTCAGTTAATATTGAGTTGCAATTCTGATGTAGCAATAGTTTTTCAACCTTTTAGTATTGATATTTTTCGAAATTATCATCATTCAATGAAAAAATTTTTTTTTTAGATTTTTAGCAAAAAGTGTCTGTCATACTGTGATATCGCCATCATCAACTCTGATTTTCTCGGAATCGAAGAATTATTTTGGATCTAACATTGTTTATTCTCATTCGACATCCCCATACTTTTTTGACCTCAATTCAGCAACACTTCAACTCGGGAGTGGAATTTTGTTACATCTCTAAATAGTGATTGATTTTTAAGAACGTTTTTTTTCTCCTTTAAAAAATTTCCATTTTGTTGGTTATTTTTTTCTGTATTGACAGCCTTCATTTATCGTACAATTATTGTACATTCATTGGCAAATTATTGTATGATTATTGTGTCAAATATTACTGGTAAACTTATTTTTCAATTATTTTTAAATTATTGTAAAATAATTGTAAAATTGTTGCAAAATTATTGTGCAATGGTTGTAAATTTACGGTACAATTGTTGTACAATTCACTCAGAGAAATGCCCTCTTGTCTCAAAAGCAAATTTCTTGATACAAATGGAATTCCCTCTCAAATTTGAGACTAAGTGGATTTTCATTTGCTCAAAAAAGAATCTTTTTGTAGCAAACATTATCCTTTTGTGACAAACTTCATCTTATCTTGCAGCCGAATAATTCTGTTTACGTCTTCGAAACTTCTGAAATTCTCAAATATATTTGAAGTTTCTTAAAACTAACTTCAAGAATCTTTATTTTGTTTTAAATTTTATGAAATCTTTCAACTTTTAAATTATTTTTGAAGTTTTTTCAAAACTTCGGAATATTTTTTTACATAATTCGAAATGTTTCTGAAATATTTTTAAAATCCCACAAAATTGAAAAAAGTTCCCAGATACTTTTTTGACAACTTTCGAAATCTTTTAAAATTTTTCGAAATTTTGAAAAATATTCTCTTGGAATTAATTATATAAAATCAAGAATTACTTCTAATTCTCCCAGGAATCTAAAGAAAAAATTTATTGTCTTGAAACCTTTCAAAATTCTGAGAGAGCTTTTAAATTTTATGTACTGAATCTTCAAAAATCTACATTTTGTTCTGAATTTTTTAAATTCTTTTTAAGCCTCAAGGCTGTATCTAGTCGTCCGAAAATTTGCGACGACTAGCAAAGCTCAAACTTGTAACTATCTTCTGAAATAATTCAAATTTTCCCGAATTTTTTTTTAATCCCTCAAAATTGAAAAAAGTTGTCTTAAAATCTTCTAGATTCTTTCTCGACATATTTTGAAATCTTCGAAACTTAAAAAGTAATATTTTCAAAACAATGTCTAAATAATTTGAAAATTTCCCAGAAATATTATTGTCGCTACCAGTTATTTTTTTTTGTTATAAGTACTGACAATTTTTTTACCGGCGCCGAAATATTTCATTTCTCTGACTTCCTTGAAAGTGTGAAAAAAAATCATAATCCTCATCAATAGATAAATATATATATATAACCTCATTTAATAATGAATGATAAATAGCAGCTCCATGAATTCTCTCTTCTTCAAATTTCTCTCACGATACAAAATTTTAACATCATCCCAATTAAAATCACGACCATGTATGAGTCTATGAGGTTCGCTTGGTAAGCAATTTAAATTTCACGCTAGATGGAGCCAAAACGAGTCCTGTAGTATATGGACGAGAAATAACACTCTTTAAACTCACCTCTACAAAGTTTCAGTCAAAACCAAAGCTCAGTTTGCATTTGGCATACCTTTGAAGTGATCGTATCAGCAGTTTTCGAAAAAAATAGAAAAAGAAGAGTTCCGTGCAGTGATAGAACATGTCTATTTGAAAAACTATATAGCCGCGCAGATCGGAGCCGAGTTAGACAAAGTTTACGGAAATTCTGCTCCTTCGTTGAAAACCGTTTATTTTTGGATGAACGAAATATAAACGAGGCCGAACCACAACTAAAGATGAAGCGCGCTCCGGACGCCCAATTGAGGTCACCACACCCGAAACAAAGCAGCAGTCAAAGCAGTGGGAACTGCCTGGTGAATGTGCGCTAAAGAAGGCGAAGACTGTTTTGTCAGCTGGGAAAGTGATGGCCACAGTATTTTGGGATTCTCAAGGAATAATCCTCATTGATTACTTGGACAAGGGTAAAACTATAACAGGAACGTACTACCACAATAATTATTGGACCGTTTGAAAGCCGTGCACAAAAAAGTACTGTATCATCATGGCAACGCACCGACTCAGATCTCCACAATCACAATGACAAAAATACACGAACTGGACTTCGAATTGATTCCTTATCCACCCTATTCTCCAGACTTGGCTCCGTGCGACTTTTTTCTGTTCCCCAACTTGAAGACCTGGCTCGATGGGAAGAGATTCTCGTGCAATGAAAAAGTAATCGACGCCGTGAATGCGTATTTTGCAGACATCGAGAAATCTTACTTTTCTGAAAGGATGAAAGAATTGGAATCTCGCTGAACTAAGTGTGCAGCCCTCGAAGGTAACCATGTTGAGAAATAAAGGCACACTTTTCAAGAACAAAGAATTTTACTTGCTTTTTTACCAGACTTATCAAACGTCCCTTGTATGTTTTGTAAGGACTGAATAATATCTTGCACTTTAATGAAAATTATTTTCATGTTCCTCTTTTCTTGTTCTAAGTGACCTCCTTGTTTACTCTATGTAAACAGCATCAAAATTTTTACATTTAAATTTGTAAATCAGACATTGATTTCAAGATACTTGAGATTTTTCTAAGATAATTTTGAATGAGATAATTCAAGAGCTCTATCAATTAAATTCTTTGCAATTCCTATTTTGTTTTGAATGAAATGATAAAATTAAAATTTAGTGTCCCTTCTGAATCAATTGTTTTTCCGTGCCAATCAGTGTTAATATAATTTTCAACAGTTTTTATTGAAGTCAAGTCAAGAAAATTCAATCTTACTTCCATTTTAATTCCAACAGTAAACTTTAATCTTGGATGTATACTATAAAAAACATTAGGTAGGATATCCACATTTTGTGTATGGGAATAAAGTAGAGAATCATACAGAATCATCAACATATTTTGCATAGAAGTTCAAATCAAAAACTTCTTTTTCCAAATCTTCCATTACAATTTTAACAAGAATTGGGGAAAATTCTGAGCCTATCAGATTTCCAAATTTTTGTTCATGAAAAGTACCATTAAATTTAAAATGAATGGAATTGAAAACATATTCAATACCATCAACAAATTGTTTTCTTTCGAAATCTTACTATGACGTTTGATCATACCTATTCCTTCTTTTTTCTATGCCAAGTTTAACTTTTTCATATGGAAAGTTAGAAAACATGGCAATTAGGGTAGGTCGAAAAATCAAATTATGGAAATCGAAATTGGAACTACATGGAAAAGTAGGGTATTAGGACCCTGAAGAAGTTAAAAAAAAATCACTGATTGACGAAAGCCTTCAACTCATGCGTTCGCGAAATGTGCTTAAAAAAATTCTTATTTTTACACTTTTAATATTTTCGTGTATGTCAATTTTTTAAATGTTTCTGGAGGTATTGAATGCCCCTCCAATTTTTCAGCTTTTTATTAACAATTTTTAGGAGAAAATTTATGTTTAATTGAACCCAGTTTTCAAAAAACAATTTTAAAATCTACAAGAATGGTGAAAGAATTATTTCATGTATAAAAGGCTTTTCTACTGGCAATAATGTATTCGAAAAAAATTTGATAAGCCTGGGAAATCATAAATGTTGGCACAGTAAATTTTTGAGAACTTGAGTTTTGTGTTTTTTTCAATTATTATATTTTTTCAGCCGACTCTAAAACATACGAGTACTTAGAAAATCTTAGGGCTTTTTACTGATAAAAATACCTTAGAAAAAAATTGGCAAGCCTAAATAATCGAAAAAAGGGAGGCAACAGGTTTTAAAAATACTTATTTTTGTATTTTGTGAAAATATTATTGTTTATCTAGCTTTGGAAATCTTTTTGAACATCTGAGGGCTTTTGAGACAGAAGAATACACCAAATTTCTTGTTTTTAATTAAAAGATTTTAAAAGCAAAATATTTTGTGACAACTTATTTCTACATTTTTGACATTTAATACAACACACAATTCTGCTTTGATTAAACCATTCTTTTACCTTTATTAAATGGCTTTAGAGCAGTTTGAAATTTTACTGATAAAAATGAATAAGCTTGTGAACTCTGAAATTAAGGGCTTCATTGTCTGAACTGTGAAAACTAGCATTTCTAGATGCACATTTCTTCGAGCTGAAGGAAGGCATTGTTCTCTGCGCATGCAATTTCGTTCTGATGTAACCGTTTCGTTGATTTTCGCCTATCACCTTCGAAGATGCCTCGGTTACAACCTTGATCATTCTTTCCACAGATTGAGTATGGCAAGGAAGTTTCCAAATCTTTGGCATTGATCTTAAACCGTTTTCAACTACACTTGCAAGTCTACACTTGCAATGTCTCTTCCGAGACATTCTGAGTGAGAGGTGGTTCAGTCAAGCTGGTTTTGTTCCAATCGATAATCCTTGTATAATCTGTTGCATCGAGCTGCAAGGTTGGAATGCTGAAGGTTCTAGGTCCATGTGATCGTTGCGGATCTGGGGATGATTCTTGCCGAATGTTGAGGATTCGCTGAACTGCTTCTTCTCCAAATGTTTTTTGATCGTCTCCCAACATTGCAAGCAGGAGGTTTTCAGGGTGGACAAAATGAGCACCTCGCTGGAGTACCGAATCAACGACTAACTTCAGGCTTCAATCTAGGTACCGAGAAAGTTGCAACTCCTTCCATAAATGCTTGGCACCCTGAGTACACGACGGATTGGTTTTTATCGTGAACCACATTGGCGCATAAACCTACATCACGAAGTTCGCTAAGATCGTCAAGTTTCTGAGAGGTGTTTTGGTACCAATGAACAAACGCAAAATTCGACTAGCGAAAGTGACCCACCCTGAGTGGCAAAGCTCTCCAGGGTATCTATTAGCCACGTCTGCTGGACATATGCTCGGCATAACAGCCTTACACAATATTAGTAAATATGCCTGATCTTTACTTAAAGATTTTGAGTCGATTTCTGGCAATTCAGTTTCAATTTTACGGAACTTAATGATAGGAAGCTGTTCACAATTCTTTAACTGTTTACCAATGGGACCAGTAAAACTGTTTGGGCCAGAAGTCATACCGTCTAGACTGATAAAAAGATGCCGCAGTGGTAACTCGTTCATATAAAACATGCATACAGTCCATTGAACTGAACGATCCAGTCTTTCCTCGATTGAAACAAGAATCCCAGCATTGCATCTCGTGTTAACAGTCGTACTGTCACAGCCGACAACGCATAGAGTATCTGTCTTTATTCCAATTCGATCTAAGGTGATCAAAAATTCCTGAAAAAAAGCGTAATTAGATTTCAGGATGAAAAGCATTGTAATAAAATCTATACCATCTGTGATATATGCTGCGGAGCTCAAATCAGAAGCAATGTGTCCAATGTATTTTGTATCAGGTTCTTCTACCAAAATTACGTGTTCTTCTGTCATTGAGCTTCGATACAATTTGCCATCTTCTTTATTTTGTACTAAAGTGACATCTTTCCTACCATCAAAGTATAGAGATGTTAAATTTCTTACTTCCTGACGATCGCTCACTTGCAACTCTGTTTGTCTTCGCTTTAAAGCTCTTTGAACTTGGCACTTGTCAAAAGATTTTGAATTGTCGTCTTTAAAAATGATTTTTAAGCCCTTCATTAAAGCACATGTGACCTGGGATGCAGCTCGTACTGATATTCCCGTTTTTCGGACTGCTTCAGTTGCTGTTCTTAAATTGACTCTCATTTGCGTCGTAGGCTTAAACTGTTGAACAATACGTGGTCCAGGAATGAAGTCGTCATCATCATCGTCATCGAGATCATTGTCAACGTCTTAGACACCATTGTCATCGCCAGTAGTTCGTTCGTCCTGTTCTATTAATGAATTTTCTGCTTGAATAGTGTTTTCGCAGTTTGGGTGATCTCCTGCATTCATCGTTGAGGAAGATGGAGACTGTTCTTCATTTGCAGCATTGAGATTGGAATTTTTTACGTACGGCTTATTCGGTTTTGCAACTAGATCCCGGGCAGCTTTATCATCAACATCAACAATATACATTCTTCCGATTGTTCTTTGATCTATGAGCAAAGCTTTCTTTCTTTCTGCTACCTTATGTGGTGTTTTACAAGAACATGAATCCAAACTGGGACACTTACAAGAACAAATATCAAACAGACTTCTAAGATCCTTCTTAAGGAGTAACATTTTTGGTTGTGACTCAACCTTTAGAAGGGTTTGATATTTTTTAAAATAATCTTTTACTTTTCTTCGAATACCCTTTTCGGAAATAGTTGGCAACGACGCAGAGAACCAAAGTTTTTTCAATGCTTCAGAAACTGTAACAAAGATCTCGCTCAACTTAACCATCTTCGTGTGACACTTTTGACTCTTCTGTCGTGAATGATTTTGTACAAAAAAGATATATTTTATTACATCTTCCTTGAGTGGAAGAGAATGCGAGTCTAAGTCGCCTTGGGTTGCAACTATTGGACATTTTAAACTTCCTCTTGTATTGGTATTTATAACATTCAAATTACTAGTCATCGTAACTGCTATAGGTGACAACTTGATATAAACATAAATATGAAGAAGAAAAAAAGCTGCCAAACGTTCTACTTACTTATTTTGAAATCTTTCATTTTAAAAGAACAAATTTGGTGTATTTTTCTTCGTCAAAAGCCCTCCAGTGTTCAAGAAGATTATCAAACCTAGATAAACAACAATAATTTTGAAAAATACAAAAATAATTATTTTTAAAACCTGCTGCCTCCCTTTTTTATTAGATTAGTATGAATTGTGTCAATATCGCACCTTTCGATATTTATTCCCGAACATTTTTGAATCCCTAGTCTCTCTAGAATTATAAATGAACCTTTTTGAAGAATTCTTGTAGGATCATTTGGTATAACTGTAAAATTATCTTTGTAATTCAAGATATGCATCATTTTTTTATTATAAACATTTTTCAATATCGCAACCGTAATACTACGTTTATCAGCCTGAATAATCAGTAATTCAGGACATTTTCAAGAAATTTTGTTTCAAATATCCTTCGTTTAATACTTTTTTTATAAGCTCTGTGGAAAGACATTATTCAAAAAATCGTTTGACAAACCCATAAATTTTGCTCTAAATTCTTCTACTCCGTTATCTTGTAATTTTCAAATATAAGCTTCAATGCCTTTAATGATTTCAAGGAACTGAGTATACTTTTTTCCCTCATATTTGTTACTAAAGCCCTCACCCAAACTTAAAATGTTGATTACCCTTTGTGGAATCTCTATGGTTGAAATATTTAAAACCTATGGGTCAGAGTGGACTTGAAAAAAGTCAAGTGAATATTTAGAGTCAATTTTTGTCTATTACCTTGGATATTAGGAATGTTTTCAAATTTTCCTTCATGTTTTTTATTTTTTTCAAAGGCTTTTTTATTTAATTCAGTTCCTCTTACGAGGCATTTTTTGATGATGTAAAACGGTACCTGTTTATTCAAGTTATCTAGAATCTTCTTAATGTTCCCATTTATATTGTGTATTTGTGCATGGCAATCTTTTGTAACCAAATCCAAGATAGATTTCGTAAATTTATTTGTGCTTTCATTGAAGGTTTCTTTGTTTCTTTTGTTGTTAGAATCAAAGCAAACTTTCTTGAACAAAACTTGGGTTGAAGTCATAAATTGGATACATTGACTGTAGCTTTTGTCACAATTTGGCCTATGTGCAAACCAATTTAAATAAAAAAATGAAATAATTGACTTTAGTTTTGATTAAGAATTTTCGCGTATATGAGAATCAATTTTAATCACGAAATGAAATTTCTTTTTGCTGCGCAATTATTGTACGATTATTCAGAATTATTGCACGATTGTTATACAATTTTTGTACAAACCTGCTGTTGCTTACTGAGATTTTCCATTGGACAGCAGAATTATTGTACGATTATGGAACAAGTTTTGTAATTTTCATTACATTTGTATTGTAAAAATGTGGTAAAATGCCAAACATTTTTAACAGTCTCATCAAATCTGCCCTTTTGAAAGACATTTATCTATTCGATAGAGTTTCATAACACTGAGATAGGATCTCATGCAATGATTTGATGTCAGATTTCAGGTGAATCCACCATTATCCTATCACGCATCTAGGCGTGAGCTCGCGGACGTGGGAGCATATTTACATACTCGTATATATGTGTCTTCATTTTGAGCCATTTTATGCGTAGCAAAACATGGGCCGAAAGCCATAAAGCATGCTTAGTTTGACAGCATTATTTCGAGTTTTATATGCAAGGTGAAAATCAGTGCGAACTGCGAAGCGAATATAGTTTTTTTTTGAGGTGAAGGTCAGAAATTATTCTAACAATTAGCTCACAAGGGAAGACTGCAATTGTGAATTTCAGTTCCGGTTCATAATTTTTGAAATGAAAGCTCATTACCTAAGTATTAATTTGCCAAAGCAGTAACGTGCGCTTTTTCGCCATTTTCGAGAAAATCGACTTTGAAATATTCGCTACACGCTTAATACAATTTGGCAAAAATACTTCCGATGGGGCGGTACTTCAAGGCAGCAGCGCTTGGGCTTCACAGCTGGAAGGTTGCATATTCGATTCTCGCTGCCTGCACTTTTTCATTTATTCTTTTTATTTTTCACTCATAACAATGTTTATAAATATAATTCCGTTCAATAAACTTCGAAAATTATACAAATGATAATTTTTAATGCATTTTTTTTTACAGAAAAACTGCCTTTTTTAAACTTTATCATGTTTTTCGCGATTGAATGTTATTTTGAACATTGTGTTTTACTTGTAGTTATTTGTATGAAAAAACTTGAATAGAAAATAAATTTGTTCGCGAAAAACATAATAAAGTTAAGAGAAGTCAATTTTCCATGAAAAAAGGATCCAAAAAAATTATTATTTGCATAATTTTTGAAGATTATTGAAGGAAAAATATATTTATAAATATTTCAATAAATACAAAAAAATTGCAGGCAGCAAGAATCGAACACTTAACCTTCCGGCTATGATGCCGAAGCGCTACTACCTGAGCACCGGTCGATCGGAAGTGTTTTTCGCCAAACTCTATTTCGCATGTGGCGAATATTTCAAAGTAGATTTTCTATAAGGCGGCAAATGAGCGCATATTATTACTTTAGCAAATTAATACTCAGGTAATGAGCTTTTATGAAAAAAATTATGATTCGAAACTAAATTTCACAATTGGCGGTCCCCTCGTAAATTGGATAATTTCGTTAACTGAGCTGTGCGAGTGATTTTGATTTTCTATGATATGCAGATTTCTTTATTTTTGAACAGTATGAAAACCCTTGAAAAATTGAATAATTATTCCATCACTGAGAAAAATTTCTGGTACTGATTGATTGTTGCATGGTTACGACCAGATTTCGAACGTTGCATCGACGAATCTCTTAAGTACCATATAACGGTTTTCTATGGTTGCAGAAATATGAAATTAATGTTAACTATTCTGATATAAATGTTCAGTATCGTAATTTTTGCTATTTTCTTATTATGCAGGAAAAATGAAATATTTCTGTAGTAAATCAAAATACACTTATAAAAATGTCTTTATTCTTATATCCACAAAGTTAATACAGATTATTCCTGAAAAATATATTTCATCAATCTTTTCGTAGATTCATACAAAGAAATTCGTACAATCTAACAATTGTTGTTGAACAATGGCTTATTATAAATAATTAATATATTATATCCAATAATTTTCAAGAATTGTTTGAGAACATAGAAAAAAATATATATTCATTCTACGAGAATGTTTTTGTAGCAGTTTATAAAACAGAATGTATTTAAAAATAGTTTGTACTTGAAAACAATCTTTATTTATGTACAATTGAACGATTTTCACTCTCAGTCATCCAAAAAGACCTCTTCGTAATGAAAGTGAACTATACAATAATTGTCATCAGACCTTGGAATACAGTTGAATATCTTAAGACTACGCAAAGCACTTAAATTAAACAAATCATACTTACCGGTATATTGAACATTACACGCTTGATAGTGCTTATCCAACGAAATCTCGTTGAAGTAAGACATTCAGGGCCTGAAATATATTTATTTGTATTAAAGATTGTATAAAACATGTTTCCAGTTTTCATTCTCAATTTCGTGAAAAAGTTGAAGCACGTACCAATCCAGATTCTCCGTTGGCGTTTTCGTCAACAGCATTCAATACTTGAACCTCAGGAAAACTCCGTGTATTTTCTGCCTTATTAACCTGATCATTTCGGTTGGTTCCATCATTCCTTTCAGAATTATCTGTTTCTGAAGCATCGAGAACCGCTCGATTCTAAAACAATCGGAATTAGTGTGTTTGTGATGAAAATACTCGAACAGAAATGTTCCATAATCAAAATAATACACGATAGAAACTATATTATACAATTTACTTACAATCAATGAGATATTCGACTTGAAAAATAATTCCCTTTTGATTACAAATTCGTATCCGTCCTCTCAATTTGGAATTAATGTAGCAAGTTCCGCTTCGTTGAGATTAAAGACTCTTTTACAATCAATATTGTTTTATGAAAATAATTGAAGTAGACATTTATTTTCTGATATAAATTTTTGTTGTTTTATGTCTGTCTGACTATGCGACAAAATTAAATAATTTATAATAACATTTTTGAAGAGATCATTTAGATAGGGGTTGGATGTAGAAATTTGGTGCAAAAAAATGATTTCAAAACAAAATATGCTAAAGTTCGCGATACTAATTTTCAAATTCGTTAGGTTTCTTCAAATTTCAACTTATACACAAATTTTTAAATGTACATCTTATTTTTCAATACACACTTTTTTCAATTATACTAATGAAATGAGTTTTATGCAAATCTTTTCTTTCGATCGAATCACAAAATATATTTAAATACGTCGAGCAAATGTTCCAAGTCAAATTGTTTTAAAATGTATTCAATTGTTGGATTCGTTTCCTGATAAGCCATTTTAGAGTCTCGAAATAAGAGTCTACTATCTGTGGTTTTTTTCAAAAGATGTTGTTTTTGTCTGGAAATCAAATTTGACGAAAAAAAAGTTTTGTTGAGTCAGTTAGTGAAAAATAATTTTTTCTTTTTTGAAAATAATTTGTTAGGTAAAATTAGAATGATTCACAATAAAACGTTTATGATCATTATCAAAAGTATCAATTGGAAATTGAAAAGTAAAAATTCTTTTGTAAAATGTACGACTATTAATAAACATAATCAATAAGAATAATCAATCAATCTAAAGCATTTCAAAAGTGGAATTCCAAAATCTATTGACAGTAATTTCGAAAAAGATGAATAACAATAAAAAGGATGGTAATCATGTGTTGTTTTGTCATTTTTCTTTATGTTTAAAAGTGTATGGTACTCGATTTTTTTTCCTTCTCGAATTTCAATTTACAAAAGTAGCATGAGTTTGGCATTTATAAGACGCGAGATCGCCAAGGTCGAAATTTTAGAGCAGAGAATCGAGAAAATGATTTTATTCTGAGTAATTATAGATCTTTTTCGGCCTTTCCCCAAAATCATACAATATTTCTCTTTGTTGAGGTTAGGATGTCGATCACCGATCGATTCACGAGGCAATCCAGAAAAAAATGAAAATAGCAGTGTGATAAAGAGTATTGAGAGGAATAAAAAATTAGACTCAAACACGAGTTTAAATATTCTTACCTGCCATTCATTAGGTTGATGAGGGCAAAATAATTTCGCTCGTTGGCATTTTTTTAACCACTACACGTGACTTCATACGCGCAGACTTGCACACAGCTAATTGTAAGAAGAAAACGATCCAACCCGAGTTGACGCGAACATACCCGACACAATCTCCCATTTCTCCTAGTCGCAGTGACTCAGGGTTCCCAGGTGTCACATTATTGTCGCTTTTGACACATAACTTTGTTACATTTACGATACCACATAATGAAATGCTGATACTATAGAAATGCACGATAATTAACGATTCTGTACGTTTTTAATATATTTCGTTCGATTTTCCTTCAGACAAATATCTGGAGAATGTCACTAGCGGTAGTGACAAAATCGGATAGTTGGCATTTCTTCTTTATCTATTTTTCTCGTCCGCTGCTTGCAGTTCATTTCAAGTCCGTTCCTTGTTTCTATTGTTCCTATTCTACACGCTGACGTAGATACGAATGTACATAGTAGCCGTTGATGAGATGATTATATGAAGGAAGGGTGGCAGATCATAAGGAGGTAAGGGACAAAATGGCAATTTTACAGGAGAGGAAAAAAACGTTCTGTAAAATCGAATTCGCAATTAAAACGAAAAACAAAAATATGCTTCCGAGCTGACATATTCCTGAATCTATAACAAAAAAGTTTGATCGCAAATAACTCACCAGTTATGAGGTTATATAGCACAAAGTTAACAAAATCGGGTTGACATTTTTTTCACACGGTCTGAGTAGTCTTTGGACAGTAATAAAAAATTAAATAATCAATTTAAAAAGAAAACTGAGAATATGTTTCGGAAATGTTAAGTTGTTGAATACAGGGGAAAAAAGTTTGATGAAAAAAAGGTAATCTAGTTTTGAAAAAATTAGGTTTCAGTTTTGAGGTTAGAATTTTATCGCATCTGAAATTTGGCTTCAAATCGCAATCAAAAATTAAATTTTCAATTAAAAAAAAATATATGCTCCCGAAATGTTATGGGTATGCTGAATACAGAAAAGAAAAGTTTAATCGAAAAAATTTATTCACTTTCGAGGAAATGGAGTTTGGAGCTTTGACACTGCGTGCGCGCATACTGAGTAGGCGTCAAGTACCGAATGTCCCTTACGTCTTTTTGCGCAACTAATTTTCTATTACTAACATTAAAAATGCGATTTCGAGCAAATCCTTCCAACAATATGTGTATTGGATTCCATAAGAATTTTCTATGCAAAACAAGTTTTCGGAAAAATGTCCCTTATCTCCTTATGATCTGCCACCCTTCATATGTTAATGTTGAATGTTCTGGCTCAGCAAAATAAATAGCGTTTTGTTTTGCTGAAACGGTTTTTTGAAGGGTCCTGATGAAAATTTCAAATTTACTATAAATGACTACGTCGCGTCCCGGAAATATTTTCGAAAAAAGTTCTAAAAGTTGCATTTGCGTAGATTGACCCGCCCCATTGCAATTGAGAGCAATCTGTTGATTTTACTAAAAAACTATTCTAAATATTAATTGAAGAAGACTCGATTTCGAGTAATTCTAAAAAAAAAAACAAGAACCTTTTGACCTACTTTTCTGGGCAAATCACTTGTGTTCAGTTTTTTTTTAAATACTTCGTTTGTGGTTGAAGCTATGTTAATGATGCCAGAAAAAAAGTTGTAGCACAGGATATTATGCGTAAATCTAAAGAAAATTTAATCTTCTCGCCTACATAGGTCAAGAGTTATGACCTTAAAAGAACAACATTTTCATGATATTTTCAGCTAATGAGTCTTTTTTTAATAAATAAAGAATTTTTTTAGCTCTTATAGGTTACGAGTTATGACCACGAAATTTTGATCCTTTCTGTTCGGAAGGCTCTGTATGCACTGGAAAATGTACGTGGAACATATGTATCTGCAATTCACTACAAATATACATTTTTGAAATTTTGTGTTAAAAAACAATTAATTGTTTGATCAGTGTTCGAATAATACTGTTCACATTATCAATTTGGTGCATATTTTATGTATTTTCTTTGGGAAAATTACTTCCAGAATATCTTGATTTGAAATATATGCCACACGCCAAATAGAATCTCGGAATTGTGTATGGTTTAATTTTGCTGTTAGATATTTTTCTCTATTTTGCAATGGGACGGGTCAATCTACAATAACATGATTTTTGAAACTCGTTACAAAAATATTTCCAGGGTGCGTCGTAGTCATTTCTAGAAAATTTTGAATTTTCATCAGAACCCATCAAGAAACCCTTCTAGCAAAAAAATGCGCTCTACCTACTTAAAACGATAAAAAAGTACCAGATGACTGGACTAAATCTCAAGTTGTCAAAACAAAAGAATGAGACATATATAGAATTGTACAATTTGCTTGCGAGAAATTATTAAAATTTTGCTTATAAAACTCCCAGTTTGTGATTGCTTTTGTTTTCTGGAAAATTTCATCTGCTTCGGACAGTTAGGATGAAGTTTGTTCTATTTCGTTTGGACTTTTCCATTAAAATTTTATTTTCTTGGTCGATTAACAAAGTTTCATTTGCCACCCACAATGGTCTGCCGTCTACAGATGAACCAAGCGAGGTGGATTTTTGTTGACCAGGATTCAGGATCAGGATTTTTTGTTTGACCCGCAAATTGTGTATCAAGATGATCCGATTTTCGAGTTCGCAAACATGTCAAAACTTATAAACTTGAGATATGACACATGTCTTGTAACAACTGACACTCGAGAGATAATGAAGTTGTGTACAAATTAATTCCTTGAGCCGCAAAAGTGGGTCAAGTTGATCTCAAAATGAAAATCAGAATGATCTGCAACGGTTTGATACTCTGGGGCTTACTGTGATGTGATCAAACTTCATACTAAAATTGCGGAAAAAGAATTTCTTGATGCTATTGAATATATTTCATTTCTCTTCATTCTAAATTCAATGGTACACGACATAAACAAAAATTTGGAACTCCGGTAGGCTCGGTCTTGCCCCCAGTTCTTGCTGAAATTGTGATTGGAGATTTGGAAAATGAAGTCTTTGATCAAATTAATTTTGAGTTGAACTTTCATGCAAGATATGTTGATGATTCTGTATATTCTTTACTTGCACAAAATGTGAATACTCTTCTTAATGTTTTTAATAGTATGCATCCGAGATTGACTGCTGAAATTGAAACGGAAGGTAGATTGAATTTTCTTGATTTGACTTTAATAAAAACTGATGAAGATTATATTATCACCGAATGGCACAGCAAACAAGTATCTTATCTATCTTCTCTTATCTTATCTATCTTATCTTATAACTGTCTAACCTTATCAATTATCTAATCATTTCATTCAAAACAAAATAGATGTTTTGAAGAATTTGACTGATAGAGCTCTTAAATTATGTCATTCAAAATTCCATGAGAAGAATAATAAATTATGTAAACAGATTCTTTTTCTCAACCATTATCCGATTGCCTTCATTGACAAACATATGCATAACATTTCTTGAAGATCAATATAATATCTACTTCCTTATGAAAAATTTGTTTGTGTACTAAAAAAGAACACTCAGAAAGTTCAAATTGAATTATTGAACCTCAAATTTATGTACATCCTTCTGGCAAACTTATTTTATTTATAATAACTACCCAGATGATATTTTAATAATATTAGTATTACATTTGAAAAAATGTATCGTAGACTGAAAAAAATGAATATATTTAAAACCAAAAGCATATGTAAAAATCATAAGATTAGAGAAAAATATATAAAGTACTCAATGGTACATAATAACAGAATGTACATATTGTGTATACAGGGTTCGATTGAAAAGTAATGAGCCTTATTTTTTTTAAGCAGTTTTATTAAACCTTTTGGCTTATACAA
>JAUMHM010119860.1:0-20128 GCA_032362435.1 Melikaiella ostensackeni | reverse complement strand
CTATTTTGAAGAATATTAGTTGTATAAGCCAAAAGGTTTAATAAAACTGCTTAAAAAAAATAAGGCTCATTACTTTTAAATCGAACCCTGTACAACTATTTTGTCTGTGTTTCCTTACTCTGGGCAATATATTTAGTCCGCAATTTTTAATTCTTAAAGGTGCCCATCGATTTTGTAAACGAGATGAGATTTCCTAAATTTTAAGCCCAAACATGAGTGTTTGAAGTTGAACCAATTTTGGACAGCATGGGGTGCCCGGTTGAGTAAGAATGCCCCATATAGGGCAAAATTTTCAAGTGTACCCACCCCAAAAAACAAAGTCGTCCGATCGGGCCTAAAGTTTAGCTCAATGGAGTCCTATTTGATGGCGCTTCGTACAGAAAATTTTTTTTCGTTCAGACAAATATTTCTTCAAATGTATATAACATTTTTTCTTTCGCAGAATAGAAAATTTTACTTGGCATATTTCCGACAGTCTTTTTTATGATATTTCCACTGATTATAAATATTTTCGAAAAAGATCATTTTTAAAATAGTCCAGCTAGAAAGCTGAGAACCTTTCCTATAAAATAGCTAAAATGCAGGTGGACATTTTTTCTGTTCTCGAGTGATTGAACGACAAGTAAGCAGAAACTTCGCCGGGGCTGAGGCCACGCAACCGTTCGTTTGTGTCTTCACGCCGGGGAACCTCGTGGAACACCCTTATGCTAATGTCTTGCGTTAGATAATACTACATGCTTGTAAGATCTTTTGAGGGTAAAAAGGTTAGATACCATAAGAGACAGGATTCGGATTCAGCGACCCCAAAAACGTCTAAGAGTAGAGGCTTTCTCCAATTTCATGGTTTTCTTAATATCGACCTTGGGATGACCTTCACCTCGACCTAATGGGGTGAAAATGACCCCGGATTCGGATCACGCGACTCTCAAAACGTCAGAGAATATAGGTTTCCTCCGACTCAATGGTTTTCTTCAATTTGACCTTGATTCTGACCTGATGTGGTCAAACTGACTTTCGATTCGGATACAGCGACCTCAAAAACGTATAAGTATAGTGGTTAAGCTCGGGTTGCAGAATTTTTTTTTGCTGGGCTGTGATTATTAAAATATTGATTTACTCCCAAGGATGGAGCGTTTACTGATGAAAATTTCATTTTCTGACTTTCTACATATAACGAAACACAAATTCTCGCATTTACTATAATAGACAAGTGTCAATAACTTTTCTGTACACTCAGTTAACAATCCTATAGACTTCAACTCGTACTTTAAATTATTTGCGCATTTTCTAACTTATCTCGCTGATCGGGCGATTCTAATCTTGTATTAAATTTTAGGGTACAAAAGATTTTGTATTCGAGGACAACTAAAAAATCTAAACTCTCACATGTAGGTACACTCAAGTGCTAGAGAGTCTTATTCTGATAAGATATTTTCTATGTAAAAACTTTTTTTAAATTTATTTTTCTTTATTCATTTATTTATTCATTTATTTATATATTTTGTTTATTTTCTGTAATTGCCAAAATGTGGTTCTTAGAATGCTTTTCTGACAGGAAATCCTCATATGAACTTTATTATCATTGATTTCTTCACCTGTATCCCTGACAACACTGATTCAAGGATACAATGTCTTTATTTTTAGTGTTTATAGAATCTCTCCTATCAGTTTGTTTTATTTAAGACTGATTCAATTAAATTTAAAGAATCATTACATCAACTAGGGGACGAAGTGGAACTCGCTCTTGTCTTCAATGATTCTTTACTTGTGATGTAAATTTATTTATAACAAAAGAATCGTTGCATCGACCAGGGCACGAGGTAGACCTCGCTCTTGTCTTCTACGATTCTGTATTCGAAGAGAAATTTTATTGATAGCAAGAGGATCGTTACATCGATCAGGGCAGGAGGTAGACCTCCCTCTTGTCTTCAACGATTTCTTTTAATAAGAACACTTATAGAACCTTAGTTAGTCTCTTTGAATTCTCAGGTAGAGATTCCTTTAAAAAAATTCAATATCGGGTCAGTGGATATCTCTTACAGACGTCTAAATTTCTGTTTATAGTTATTCATGTTTAATAATGAGGGTACAATAATCTTCACCCTTATGGATTATCAACCTGCTCTCTTTCGTAAAGACATAAATTTGTAAACCTGTCCAAGGCTACTACTCATTTACAAGGACGCTTTTCTCTAGCTATTTAGGGGGCTCAACCTCTGCAAACGATTTCTCGCACCGTCGCTGGCAGTAGAAAGAGATGCCTGAAGCGCTAGAAAGAGAGAGTCTCAAGAGCGATTTATGACTTCTTTAGTGGAGATCCTCGCAAGAATTTCAAATATTCATTTTGGCTTTCTCGTAAAGTATTTCTTACTCAGAAGATCCACGTCAATCTCTTTCTTGTCCAAAGTGAGGAGTAGATTTCTTTCTGCTTATAAGAAATCAAGGCGATTATTCTGAATTCCAATTACGGTACCCCACTCCATCGACCGGTTTACAAGGTAGACCCTGCTCCGCTCTTTAGTGAAATAATATAAATGGATTGATCAATAATAAATAATTATAAGGAGATATTTGTTTCTCTTTTTTTCTTATTTATTAATTTGTGCTGCTCAAGAATTTTAGTCAATTTCGTGAGATTCTCTCAAATAAAAAGTTTAGCTCTTGTGTTGAATCAAGAAAGATCATTCGAAGAGAGAATTGAAAGAATTAAAATGAAAATTCTAAGGCCTTTCAGAGACCTCTTCTGCTGGAGAGATGCATGGAACAGGACAGAAGGATAAATCCTTTAGTCTCTTCTAAGGTACACCCCAGTGTTCCTTGCGGAACCTTCGCAAGCAACTCAACTGCCATTTTTCGACAGAGCGACGTGTTTCATGGACCCGTCGCTCTCCATCCTCCCACTATTCGCGATCTTCCGACTAGTGGGAGATGGTGGATTCCGCACTCCATGCATATCCCTGCATGATGCAATACTTTTTTAGCCGTTTGCAGGGTTGTTTGTGGCTTTGCCTAGCGATAGGCTATATCCCGTAACCCACAGGTTACAACTGCCCCTCAGTTGAAACAATCACAATCGTTTTTGTTGTTACATTGTGTGACATATAAAATCAATTCAAAGTTGTTTTAACAATTCTATTTGATTGTGATGGTTTCAACTCTACGCTTTTTTATAACTTAAATTTGTTTCACCTTATTCTCTTCCCTATTATTCAGTTGAGGATGGCGAAGGGGCTTTGTTTCCTTGAAGATCCAGGTTGCAGATAAGGGCCAGTCTTGGGCTGGTGTTCACAGTCTGTATCTATCCCAGTCCTCGGTTGTTTCGGATGGGTGTAATCGCCATGGTTTCTCTTCTCCTGCTATGTCTGTGAGGTCCATCCGTGCCTGACCTCGCCCCTCTTGTTGAGTCTTCTTCTTTTGGGCATTTGAAAACGCCTTTCTCAGCTCGGGCAGGATGTTTCTTTTTTTAACAGGTCCGCTCGGTCTTATGGCCTGTCCACTAATGCTTGGTTCTTTGTGGTTCTCCTTGTTCGGGTCTATCTTTTGTTTGGCTGGTGGATGATTTTTCCTTCTAAATATTTCCTCAACCAGCGCGTCATGCCGGCCACTTCGTACCGCGTAAAGTCCTGGTGTTGGACGAGCTCTACTTTTGCTTGATGTGTCGCCAGCCGTGATTTCTCAGCTTGGCTGCTGGGCGTTGTTTGTTTTGTGTTCTGACTTGTTGATGGTATTGGATCAATCTCTTCCTCCAGTGTTAATAGCTGTAGAGAATTGATAGTGACTTTCTTCAGGATCTCCGTTGCTATTAATGTCTCCTCTCTCAGGGTTTCATCATGTGGTGTAGCTGTTTTGTTGCGATCACTTTTTTCGGTCTCAATGTCCGCTGCAGGACCATCCTCCTTAGATGTTGGTGGCTGATTTATATGGTTGTCCGGGCTGTGTGCATCAGAGGTACCCATCCCTTGTTTCCGGATGTCTTCCATGAACCTAGGGTTGCTGACCATAGATATTCGTGTGTTACATGGTAGTGTGACTCGTCTTGTCCGAGTGGTGATGAATCGTGGACGAGCAGTTAGCACTCGAATGATATTAACTTCAAATGTGATGATATCCTCTTCCTCAGCGTCGACATCGCATTAGATGCCCATGCTGCGGTTAGTGTCCAGGATTTCTGGTTGCGTGTACGCGTCAGGCATGTCTGGCGTTACAAGCTCTACTGAACCTTCCTTCGTTTCCAGCTTTTCCCAAGGCCGTTGGCTCCTAGTGTCCTACGCACTTTCTCCCTCCCTATTTTTATTTTCCGCTCGCAGGTACTTTCGCAGGTCCTTTGCGTGGTATTGTCCACGTTCTCTGTCATCTTCGGTGTTCTTAAGAATGTAGACATTATTTGCCACTTGCTTTTTAATGACATAGGGCCCTTCGAAGATTGCCAGTAATTTCGCCATTATTCCTGCTGTTGGGTGTGATACGTTGCACGCCTTGGCGAGTACCCAGTCTCCCACTGTGAGAGTCACGCCTTTTTTCGTTCGGTTGATTCGACCCAATAGTTCTTCTCTTTTGTTCTTAATGCGCAGACTGAGCACTCTTATTTGCTCATCTCTATTGGTCGGTGGGTGTGGTGGAGTTGGTTGTAGAAAGTCTTCCCACCATCTTTCAGGCTTTCGCCCCCACAGCGCTTCATAGGGCCTTATCTCGGTCGTGCCATGATAAGATTCATTAAGAATCGCATCCATGTTATCTAATTGACCATACCAAGAGCCGTGTCTATCTGATGGTAGGTGGGTCCTACAGAGCCTGGCCAATTTTCGATGTACACTTTTGACCATGTTGGCCTGTGAAGGTCGTATGGAGGTCTGTATCGTTTTGATTTCCCGCTCTTCGAGGGCTTGTCTTCACTTTTGACTCGTATATTGTGTGCCTCGATCCGACAATACTTTTTGTGGCACTCCTATGCTTTTTACGAACTCGTCCAGTTTCTTGATTGCCATTTCATTAGTAGCTTTTCTCAGTGGATACAATTTCGTATATTTAGTGAAAGTGTCAATCATTACAAGCAGATGCTCGTATCCATACTTTGTTTTGGTCAGTGGCTCAAAGTAATCTGTAGATACGAGTTCCAATGGCTCTTGTGACAATACTGGTTCTTGCAATGCTTGTGAAGCTTGTGTCGGTACTTCATTTCTTTGGCATGAGTCACAAGTGGCAATTAGCTTTCTTGTTAACTTTGCCATTCTTGGGGAATGGAATGATTCTCGCATAATTTTATATGTTTTTTCTGCCCCGGGGTGCCCATACGATACGTGACACTCCCATATAAATGTGCCCATGAATTCATGTGGTACATGTATCCTATTTGAATATCCGTTACAGTGATATAGGGTCCGTTCAATATTTTAAATCGTGTCTTTTCATTGGCGTTTTTCTGCAGGTCCTTTTTTAAGAGTTGTACCCTCTTGTCTACTTGTTGTTGTTGTGGCACTCTACGAATCTGCTGTTCCACTTCTTGCGTCTATTCGTAGCTTAATGCATTAATCACTACCCTTATTTCTCCGCGATTTTTCTTGTAACTTTCTTCATAATATAGTCGGCTCAGCACATCCGCCATTACATTTTCTTTCCTGGGCAGGTGTTCGATCTTGATGTTGTAATCTTGTATGGAGGAGATCAAGTGTGTAAGTTGAGCGTTGATGAATTTACATGTGCGCAGAAAGGTCAGGGCCAGGTGTTCCCTGTGATTAATAATTTCAGCACCATGCAGGTAGGTGCGGAATTTTTGTAATTCCCACACTGTAGCTAAGAGTTCTTTCTCTGTAGTGAAGTAGGTCAATTCGGGTCCTTTGAGGGTGTGACGCGCTGAAGTTCTCATCTCTTTCTCCTTTCTATCATTTAATTGATAGAGCACGGCCCCAAGCGCGTGGTTGCTCGCGTCCTTTTCAAGATGAAAACTTTTTCGCGGGTCTGGAAAGTAAGGCATGATGGCATTTGCAAACAGTTGTTTAACTTTCTCGAAACTTTGTTGCCCTTCATGGTCCCATTTGCAAGTCACTCCTTTCTTGATTAATTTTAATAATGGTACTGTCTCGGCAGCGTATTGGTCGCTAAACTTGGAGTAGAAATTAATCAGTCCTAGAAAGCCTCGCGGTTGTCTCACATTTTTCGGTGTTGGAAAATTATGTATTGAACTGATTTTATCTGGATCTGGTTTAATTCCTTCAGTTGTGAGTATGAATCCAAGAAATTTAGTTTCCTTTTTGAAGAAATGTGATTTGCTGAGGTTCAAAGTGAGGTTGTTTTCTTCGAGTCTTTCTAAAATCTCATTTAAATGCTCCAGGTGTTGTTCATTATTTTCTGAGGTGATTAATGTGTCATCGACGAACATGATGACATGTCCACCCATGCCATGCAATGCGTGGTCTAATCCCCTGACTAGAGCCGCGGTGCTATGGGGCCGAACGGAACTACTCGGAATTCGTAAATTCGCCCTCTGTATAGGAATGCTGTGTATTGTCGTGAGTCCGGATGTAGAGGTACCTGCCAGAAACTACTAGTCAGGTCAAGATTTGACATAATGTTCATTCCATGGCATTTTTGAAACAATACTTCTGCTGGCTGTGGACATTCCCAATCTTCAATTAAGATGTCGGTCAATCTCCGTGCGTCGTAGCATAGGCGAATTGTACCATTCTCCTTAATGACTGGTGCCACGGGATTTATATAGGGACTGTTGGATCGTTGTATAATCCCGTGGTTAAGCATTCTTTGCACTTCCTCGTCCAATTTTTCTCAATGTGCCATGGGGATTGGATTGCTTCGTCCGATGAATGGCTGTTCCTTTTTGGCCTTTAGCATGTGCTGGTAGTTAGTAAGTAGTCCGGGTTCACGCCTGAACACCCTCCGATGTCTCCATAAGAATTTTCCGAGTTTTGTTCGCTCGGTTTCTGGAAGATCTTGTACCTCATGGATCGAAAGCATTAAAATTAAACAATACTAAACTTAATTTCAAAATTAACACTTTTAAATTAGAATTGTGAAGCTAAAATATTTTTTATACTCGAATCCTTCAAAGTTGAATTATTTAAATCTAATTCGTTTAAAATGAATAATACTTGTCAAACTGTGATTTGTACTTTGGAAAACTGCAAATTTAGCACTCGAAAATTTAATTTAATGAATAAATAATTTAATTTAATACATAAATGTACGAACTTTGCGTAATTATTTATTTCCAAATTCACAAGCCAATTCCCTTTATAAATAAATGAACTTACCAACTCTGCGAAGCTATTTATTTTAAAATTTGCAAGTCTATTTTTTTTATAAATAAATCAATCGACTAAGCTTGTGAAATTATTTAATTATAAATTTACAATTCTCTGTACTTTAAGAATAAATGAATAAATAAATTTACCATTTTTGCGAAATTATTTATTTCCAAATTCACGACTCTCTGTCCTCTATGAATAAATAAATGAATAAATAAATTCACCAACTTTGAGAAATTATTTATGCCCAAACTTACAAGTCTCTTTCTTGTAAATGAATAAAAAAATTCTCTAAATTTTCAAATTATTTATTTATAGATTCACAAGCCTATTTGCCTTATAAGTAAATAAACTCATCAACTTTGCGAAATTATTTATTTCCAAATTCACTAGTCTCTGTCCTTTACGAATAAATAAATAAATAAATTTACCAATTCTGCGAAATTATTCATTTATAAATTCACAAGTCTCTATCCTTCATGAATAAGTAAATGAATAAATGTATGAACTTTGCGAATTTATTTATTTCCAAATTCACAAGCCAATTCCCTTCATAAATAAATGAACTTACCAACTTTGCGAGACTTGTGAATTTGAAAATAAATAATTTCGCAAAGCTAGTGAATTTATTTATCTAAAAAGGAAATTTGAAAGATTTCTAACTAATAAGTTTATCCATATTCAGAAACTCAATACCCCGGAGCATGTTTTTAATTTCTTAACTTCTGTTTAATACTTCTTAAATTTTGGAAAAATATGTTATATGAAGAATCCAACGATACATTTGTTTTTCCAATCAAAAAATAGAAAAATGCAAAAAAATCCCCTTCTGAATGAATTCAGTTTTGTATAATGAAAAACGAAGATTGATGGATCGATTAACCGATCTTGTGAATCAGAATAGGGATCTTTTCACGCAAACTCTTGGAGGATAAAGAGTATTTCTAGAAAGAGGAACGAAAATTCAAGTTGGTATAATACTTTGTAGAAATTATATTATCTGTAGAAGATAAATTTTTTATATATTACTAATTAATTTTCAGAGAAACAATTTATCGTACGAGCACGACGAATGTCCAGTTGGAGCAGAAGATTATGGATTTCTACAAAACTTCACTCACTAATATTGCCCCTCTCACCAACAACAAGGAGTAATTATCATCTTTCAAAAAATTTCACAAAAAATATAAATGTATCCAGATATAAATTCTTTTTAAAAATTTTGAATTGCAGGATAAATAGCTTCGGATCAACTTACTATACTGTAATTTTTCAACACAACATTTTTCACTATATTAGGTCTCCTTTTCGTAACTATAACTGCTGTAAAATTGCTTATATTAATTTTTATCTTTCATTCTTCACCGTACTCACTAACTTTATTAGCTGCCTTTTTCAATCTATCTACAATTGTACCTTTTCCATAGGAGCTTGTATGCAGAGCTGTATCATCGGGAAACAATCATAACTTTACATTTTCACATTCTGGAAAATCACTAATATACATTATGAATAGTGTGGGACCTTAAACTGAGCCTTGTGGAACACCTGCAGCTATGTCCTTGATTTCAAATCTCTTCCCATCATAACTAACACACATTTTTCCGCCTACTAAATAAGATTTGATTGAGAGTGCGAGATAAACTGGACATTTATATTCTATTAGTTTGTATATTAAGCCTTCACGCGATACCGTATTAAAGGCTCTTGCAATATGCATAAATAATATTCCTGTGTATTTATTTTTAATGAAATTCCCAGTAATATGACCAACCAATCTGGCCAACTGATCCAAGGTACGATATCTTTTATGAAAACCAAATTGCTCTTTGTAAATTATTTTATTCTCGTCCGAAAAAAACGTTACCCTTATATGTACTATTTTTTCAACATCTTGAGTGACGTAAAGTAATAAACAAATAGGTCGAAAGCTTTGTGAAAGATCTTACCTGCCTTTGGTAAGACTATTATCTTACTAATTTTTTATTCTTGTGGGAAGCAACCAGTGCACATAATCGCATTTATTCATGAAGCACTTATAGATGTCTAAATATCTTCACTCTAAATCAGCTTTCCAAAATAATTAAAATTAAAAATATCCTGAGAAGATTCTAGTATTGAAAAAAACGAAATCCTGAGATAAAGGTTACTTAAGAAATTCTGAAAAAATTAAGAATTTGAGAAATTTTTGAAGATTGAAATTCTCAATACAAAAATCTTGAAGAAAATTTGAAATATTGAATTTGTGGAAATTATAATTTGAATATTCAAGCCTGAAAAGTCTAAAACAGAAATATTCAAGGATTCTTGTGTAAGATACATTCCAGAGATCAAAACACGGATTCACGAGGTACTACTGGCTTGGAGCGTTTGTTCAATAAGCCCAGTGCACAGGACATCAAAAAATTGAGGTTCAATTCCTCTCATACGTATAGTGGCATATCTGTTTCGTATTTCTCCTGAAGGATTTGCTTTCTTATCTTATAAAGGAATCAATAAGAATTTATTTATATCTAGAATCTTGAATTCGTAATTTTATGAAGAAATATCTGTTATCTTATAATCATCTGTTAATTTGTAATTTATCCTAATCTATTTATCATATTCATTCTGCCATCATCATTGATAATTGATTTTCGTAATGGAATTTCATCAAATTCATCTTATTTTTGTTGTAACGTATAGGATTATCCCACTCATAGCAAGAGAAGTTAATACTAAAATAAAGTTTAACTTTAATAAATTTGAGAAATCCATAAGTAATATTAAACCCGTTAGAAAATCATTTTCGCCAGGTTCATGGAAGAGAGCAGTGAGAAGGAGAACTCGCGCTAACTTAGAGTGGTAGGGATGCCCGTTGCCAGGCGACGTGGATCAGTCGATCAGGTGATTTGACGAGCATCGCGATGCAAGGTAGCCTGTTCAGTTGGAGAAGAGAGCGACGAACAGGCTCCAACAACTCGTATAGACGATCGTGCAGAAGCATACTGCATAGAATCTAAAAAAATGAGTTACCGTCCGATGACGCTGCATGTCGGACCTTGTGACGGTCGCGGAACTTTTAGCGGGAAAATTTAATGGATTTGAATTTTAAATTATTTAAAATAGAATTTACGAGATTTCAATTATCAGCCGTGAATTATTTCCAGTCGCCTTAGGTTGAACTCGACGATTCCAACGTTGATTATAGATGAATAAATCCCACGATGAATTTTCTTCGTTGATTTAAAGAAATTATTAATTATTTTAGTAAATTTATTAAACTCAATGTTAAAATTTGTGAGAAAGTAATTAAGCTTAAAAAAATTGAAGTTAGTTTAAATTAGGAACATAATAACTAACCTAACTCAAATCTAACCATCCACATTAACTAATTAGTCTCTTGATCCATTCGAAGGGCCAAGCCCCCCATTGGGTCCTCAATTGGACCAGACTGGCCCCAATCCTGAACGAACGCCAACGCCCACACACCCCTTCATGCAGTCGAGGCAATCATTCAGGGGGCGAATGAAGACCCGGATTGTCTCCCCGCACCTGGTGCATAGCGCCCTGAATTCTGTTGCCTCTTCCTTTTGGAGGGCAAGGTGGTAAGTTGCCTTTGTTGCTTCGCGGGCCCTGTTGATTTGGCTCAGGGGCTCGCACTCCATCTTTCTCAAACAATGGGCACAAAGGTGCTCCTAACCTTCCGAGTCGCCCAAGACATGGCAGTGTATTCGCAGTGTATGGCTTCCGCCACCTTCCTCGAAAGGCGGTTCCCGGGGGCCCTCACCTCAGAAGCCAACTCGGAGTCCGCGACGCTATGCCCCCTTGCCACTTCACTACCCCACCTTTTTTTCCGGAGAAAAATTTCTCCTTCCTACACTAGTCAACACTCAACTCCCTTCAATCTAAATTCGACTTTGAAGGGTCTCAATTTACCTAATTTTAATTAAATTCACGTCACCATCAAACCTCGCACACCCCACTCCAACATCCCTTAAATTCCAAAACCTCCTTAAATCCACCCAAGCTTGCCGAGATCAGTCAAATTTTAAAAGGAAAAAATTTTTATTTACATAAATTCTATCGGTCCTAATTTTTTTGAAGTTCTACCTGAATTCAGCAGAGCACCACGCGTGACAGTTAAATTCCCTTTAACCTTCACACAAATACAAAAGAGAATGGCGCGTTTGAAAAGGAAAAGGAGAATTGCTCCATGAGAATTTGCTTCATGGCCCTTGCACTCAGCAAGGGCTTAATTCGGCAACCTCCTTGCTTAGCCATTTTAACGTTGACGAGTGCGCAGAACTTACATCAAGCGACTAATGCCTATCTGAAGTCTGTTCCTAAAGCAATCTGGTCCACACTATGTTTACAGTGTCAACCAGCTTACACCAGTTTTTATGGTGCGATCCTACCCGAGGACTTTTCGAAGAAATTCGAAGTCGTTAAATCCTGCCTCTTATTCCTCCTCTTTTGAGAAAACAGTTTCTATCCCTTGATAAAAAAAGGTTTGAGATTGCATTGCATCTTTAATCATCACCTGAAAATATTCCTATTATAAAGGCTTCAGTTCCATACAAATCGATCATCGGTTTTATTTTATGAGTTTAGTATTCTTATCTGTAAGAATCGAAACAAATAGCACGTGGCAGCCAAGAAAGCCCGGCTCGCCGGTGCTCGCTCTCTTTTCCTCCACAGCATTCAAACACGCTATCTCCCTCACCGAGTATTCATCTCCTAGGTTGCCGGCGCTCGCTCTCTTTCTTTCACTAACGTTCAAATGTTGCGTTCCTTTTATCACACTTTCCTTCTCACTACACTTCTCTCCTCGTTTCTCCCCCATTTCACCCTACTGGTCGATCCGCACCGAGCTCACTTGATATGATTGGGTCCGTTCTCTATTTCCCATGACTCATTCATTTTCTGTGAAGTTTTAAAGTCGTAAAATCGGCTCTGCCCAGAAAATCCCTGTACCCTCTTTATTTGCTCGATATTTCTTCACGTTCCTTCCTGTTCCCGCTCACGCTTGGAAATCTCTTTTTCATTCCTTCTTTCAATACGGGGTTCAGAACAAATTTGCCATGGTGTACCTGATAACCATTTACCCTTACGCAATACCAGCTTCAATTCAGTAATTCTACCTTTTCCTCTTCTCTCTGAAGGAAATTTCCAAATTTCTCAGTTAAATTCTATCCTTTAATCTTTTAAATCTTTAACATTATTCTCCCTCTTTCTTTTGCGAATTTTAATTTAAACCTGGAATCATAATAAAGCTACATTCTGTTCATCTGAAAATAGTTCTTTTTTTATTTCCATTTCCTTCATTTTTCAAATTTTCATTTCTATTTCCTAGATTCCTCTTTCAGTCCTTTTGAATTCAATCTCCTTATAACAAACCCTTCACTAGCCCGGCGGCTCGAACCTACGTACACATACACACACGCATGGGCATACATGCGTACGCGCGCACACCCAATAGCCGTTTTCTATCCCTGACCTACCTTACATTTTTAATCTACTAATATCCCTTATTATTGGACATGTATATGTTATCATTATTTTATTATATATATATACATATATATATTTTTGACATATATACATTTTGATATTTTATAAAGGATATAAAATTATTGAGGGATAAAAAAATTTAGTTCAGCAATTCTAAAAACTGTCCTCAAACCTTCAAAGATGATTATACGTTCTCGCACTTCCAAGTTCCTTTACATTTAATCCATTTATTTTTCTAAACCTCAATATTACAAATTCTATCCCGATACTTCATTCATTTCTTAAAAAGGTTCTTCCATCAATACATATACATACGCATATACATTCCTTAAAAAGAAAAATTAGCAACCCAGTTAAAATTTTACATAACTTTTCCCCTCTTTTTTCTTTTTCTTCTTCCACTTCTTTTTTCTCCCTCAATTCTAATGGAAAGAGTCCGGGTTACCATCACCTTTCCCCATTCAAAAATCTCTACTCCGGAGAGATAAAACGCAAATTCCTTTTCATTTCCGAAATGCTCCCCCTTATTCATCCTGCCCACTCTAGCATACGTGCGTGTCATTTTTCGTTTATTCTTTCTTTTGCTTTGCTTTTTTTTTAGGAAGAGTTTTCTTTGAATATCTACAAGTTCCAGCCCCTTACTCGTACTTAATTAATTAAATTGAAATTGAATAGCCGAAATATCCTCGTCATATTTTTTTAATTCATAAAGGAATTTCAATGGATTTCCTATAACCCAAATTAATTTTAAGAATCGCAACTTTCCTTCATATTTTTTCAATTTCAAAATTTCCTTGTACTTTTGCCTGCATGCATATACGTACACACCTTCATTATAAAAATTGATTTTTCAACTAGAATATTCAATGATTTCGATATTCCTTTAAATTTATACATAGTTGTACAATGCATCTTTCGGATTCTGATTATTACCGACATTTTCAGGATTCATAACGCAGAAAGGCGTGCTTAATGCGATTCATGTGGACTATGGCTCTAGTCCCATCCCCTTTAAGGATTTCTATAATAAAGTCACCCACCAGGCGGGTGATCTTATAAGGGCCTTCGTAATGATCTCATAATTCATTCACTATTTCATCAATGAGTAAGTGAATATATATCCCTTCTTTGAAATTCATTTCATTAATTTTGCGATTATAATATTTTTTACACTTCCTTTTTTCAGCTTCCAACCGGAAATGAACCGTCGACTCAATCGTAACTAGTCGATTTAAAATATCGTTTACCAATTTAACGAAGGTCCACCTAACCTTTTCCTCAGCGAATTGAGAAGAAAATACTGATTTTCTGCCGAAAACGACTTCATGAGGGGTAACACCTGGGGACTCATGAGCCGATGTATTAAAAGAAAACATTGTATATGGCAACCACGAAGGTCCCAATTTGACTCTTCACGATAATGGCGAAGATATTCCAAAAAAGTGTGGTGACTTCGCTCTAATGCCCCTAAGAATTGAGGATGGTAAGTTGGTGATCTATATTGTTCGATTTTGAATAATTTGGCAAAACCTGATATTATTTCACTTATGAATTGGGGACCCTGATCCGTTTGAATTGATTCGGGACACCCGAATCGGCAAATAAAATGTTCGGCGAACGACGGTGCTATTGTAGGAGCGTCAATATAAGATAAAGGAATCGCGCCTGAATATTTCGACAAACAGTCCTGCCAAGTTAACATATATTCGTTTCCAACGTCTGATTTGGGTAATGGACCTACTAGGTCAATTTGTAATTTTTCAAATACTCTAATAGTTGTGTCCGTCATACACATGGGCAGTTTTATTTTTACCCACACTGACTCCTTCTTCCGACATGAATTACACGTTCTCACATATCTTTGAACGTCTTCTTTCACACCCCTGCAAGAATATCGTTTGCTAAACCTCTCCAATTTCTTAAATACACCTTTGTGACCCCCTATTGCGGAGTCGTGACTTTCCTTGATAATTCGGGACCTTTGATCTACGGGAGGGATTGTAACCTCTCCGGTGCATACTGTAATTTTATAATCTCCCTTTCCGAAAAAAGTTGTAAATATTAATTCCATCGTATCCTAGGGCATTCTATCAAACCCATTACCCCTTCGTGAGACACTGAAAGTTTCCATCCCATGCTCAACCAGTGCATCTTTTAAGGTTGATATCGCTCATTCAATATCAATTGCATATATTTTATCATCAGACCTTTCCTTAACGAATAAGTTAAAGACAAAATGTGTCTTATATTTCAGCGAGATTACCTGTCCTACTTGGACCTTTTTATTTTTCGGATACGACAATTTAATTACAGAATTGTCCATCAACACACGGCCTACTGGGGTAATGAAGGCATGATCGTAGGTCATAAAATTTATCAGGTGATCATCCCTCATCCAATATTTATCTTGAGATTGTCAGAACAACGGGACAAGAAGATTTCTTCCCATCTCAGGTCCCTCCCCCTGGGTGGGCATCAAAACAGCAACCTCAGGTTCCCCTCCTTCCTTCCCCCAGTCAATTTAAGAACATTATACTGTCCTACCATGGACCTTCGCAGCTCATCTGCTAGCTCTTCGTCATCTTCATTATTATCTCCATCTGGGGAAGCCTGTACCTTTGACCCGCGTACGCACGTCTTAGGGTTCCTTTTTTCAGTTGATCTTACCAAGACCTTCCCCGGCTGAGTCACAGACTCATCTATCAGCGGCACGTCCCCGTCACTTGAAAGAGCCGTTTTTAACTCTTCTTTATCTCCGGACCTACTGTAGACCTTCCCCGAACAAGTCCCCGTCACGAATTGGCGGCTTATCTACGTCATAGGTCAGGAAACCTGTTGACTCTTCAACAGCTTCAGACCTGCTGCAAGCCTTTCCCACGACTGAGTCAGAATAACCCCGTGGCGAATTACTTGCGTCTTCAGTCCTACCCCTCTTAAATTTTCCTCGTCCTGACAAGTCACCCGCACAGGTACCGTCCTTACCCAGAGGAAAATTTCTTGGTAACCTTCTTTTTGAGGTACCTAGGTAGCCCGCTCCCCCACGAACCTCTCCGGCCACGCCAGCATTGCGAAAAATACCAACGTTGTTCTCAGGCCCGCCAGCACTTTTCTCGGAACCGCCAGAATTGCGAAAAATACCAACGTTTTTTTCAGCCCCGCTGACATTGCAACAAATATCAGCATTCCTCGTGGAATTAATACCACCTGTTTGAATATTCTCACGAGAGCTCATAAGCAACCTCTCAACAGGAAACTCATGATACCAGACCTCATCCCCTTTCTGTGAATTCTCAGGACTCGAAGGGATGTGCGCCTCCCCAGCACCCAGATCGTCCACCTCAGAGGCATCTGAATCAATTTCCTCACCGCTACCTTGTTCCAATTCTGTGACAGGATTTCTCAATAATGCGTCTGCATTGGAGTTCACTTGCCCTGGCTTATGAATAACTTTGAATTCATATTTTCGCAACTTCACGGGTGATGATCGGTAACCGAAACAAATTTTCTCCCATAAATATAGGGTCGCAACTAAACAACAGCAAAGATTACAGCAAGCAATTCCTTTCAGTGACATTGTATCTCAATTAAGCCCCTTGTGATGCACGAGAGGCGTATGCAATCGGCAAATCTTTGCCCAGCGGACCTTGGCTCAAAACAGCCCCCATGGCAAAATCAGATGCGTCTACGGTTACCACAAATGGCCTACTGTAGTCCAGATACTGCAATAAGGGTTCGGTATAAAGGATGCGCTTTAACTCATCAAAAGATACCTGTATCTCTTGCGTTCATGCAAATGTAACATCCTTTTACAATAAATTGTTAGAGAGTTTTGCTTTCATGGCAAATCCAGGCACAAATCGCCTATAATATCTTGCAAGTCCTAAAAACTGCCTAACATTTTTGCGACATTTTAGCTGGAGAAAATGCATGACGGCTGTCAATTTCTTGGGATCCGGATTTACTCCCTCTTGAGTAATAACCGTCATATTTGGAAGTAGATACGCGGCTCCCACAGTTTTCTCATTCAAACCCCTATAATCGGTGACCATTCGCCATTGCTTATTTCCTTGAGGGACTGACTTCTTTGGTACCACCCACACAGGCAAATTGTATGGCAAGTCCGAGGGAGAGGTTGACTCATTTTCAAGCAATTCCTTGGTCTCCCTACTTATAACCTCCCTATGCACTGGTGAGTACCAGTACCCCTTCTTAAAGACAGGCACATCGTCCGCCAAATTTACACGGTGCTTGAGCATGCTTGTAACTCTCAATTTATCACCCTCAAGATGAAATTGATGAGGGTACCTAGCGGATGCTCTGTTTTCTTCTCTTTCAGATGTATAGAGGCATCTTCAAGAAATGGCATTCCAAGTATTCCATTCCCCAGCAATGGGAGATGATCGGGGATCACCATGCCAGCAAAATTCGCCTACTGAGTGCAATCTCTGAGGAAAGCTCGTCGTCACACTAGTTCAACGAACTGAAAATTCGTTCAAAGAACCCTTTATACTCTTCCCTATTTTCCTCAACCCTTTTTGCCAGTTTTTCGCAATTTTCCATGACATGATCGGTGGCCTTACAGTATTTTCAAAATTTTCCACCCTTTTCGGGCCCTTGCGCTTTGGTACAATCATGCACAAAATGCCCCAGTTGACGACACTTGAAACAGAATGGAGTAGAACCGGCATTCGGGCAATCCTTCGCTACATGCCCTGTCTTGGTACATTTATGACAAACCATTGAAGTTTGAGGGGCGGGCATAGCACACCCCCTTCCAAAGTGACCCGGCACGCCACAGCGGCGACAGATCACTTGTGACGGGGTTTCCCCCTGCTCGCCTCTCTCCCTTCTTCGTCCGACGGTTTTAACCCCTCTGAATCTTCCTCTTAATCCCTGCGAATTATAATTCTCACCCCCAATAACGCGTCCTCTCCTTGCACTCAAGGCATGCGCTCTCGCATTCCCTCTATATGGTCGGAACCTATTTCCCTGATAACCCTTGTCTCTCATTGCTGCCATCCCCTCATTTTTATTCTTCTTATGGGTATCTCTATTCGTAAATAGATCTTTTGCATATTTCACCGCCCATTCAGCTGGTCTTGCTGCCATAATTGCATCTTGCAGAAACCTGGGTCTCTCCATTCCAACTCTTGAAACCATTCTAGGATCCAACCCCATGATAAAATTTTCACAAACGGTTTCCCTAACCGATCTAATCATAGAGGTTGCACATTCAATATCATTTTTCTCCTCTATTAACTCTATAATATTTTTTAAGAAATCGCTTACCCTGTCACCATAGTCCTGAACAATTCCATTGAATTTTTGCGAAACTATAGCTAAGAACGAGTTAGATTGGCTAAGATTCCTGTGTTCTATGAAAATATGTCTTAACTGTTTCAATAATTCTCCAAGGGTATAAATTTCCCTGTCCAATAACGCATTGTAAGCGCTCTCAGAAATTGTGGATCTAATTATTAAAAATAAATTCTGCCGATCCCTACTTGAAATTGAGTTAAGCGCATTAATACAATCCCTCAGAAATCGACTCATAGGGACATTCTTTCCGTCGAAAAATGTGGAAAGAAATTCCAAGCCGGCTTTGAGAAGGATCGGATATTTGGACTCGGGCGCTGGCCGGGTAAGCAGCCTGGAGTCGTCGAGGGTACAGTCCGGCGGAAAGTATTCCGGTACATTTGTGTACGCTCATCTCAAGTTCGTTTGCAATGGGCTTGCAGCAGCACGATTCAGGTCAATGACCTGAATCTTCCGAGTCAGACCTTGCATTTCTCCAGGCAATACTGGAGACCGGCTGCAATGCGCTAAGGTGCATGCTGTGTCCGACGTCACAGCAGTCCCCGACACTGCGAGGGTGAATCCCTTGGCATCCGCTCTCATGTCTGTCACACTTATACTGGGTGACGAATTCGCCCCGGTCAATGAACCCCCGGTCTTGCTATCCACTGTGTCATCACCGTCACTGCCAACATCCTCCATGGCATTATTTAAAATTTCGCTCCTGTTCGACATTTTCTGAAATGATCCCCCTACCAACTTATTCAATCAAATGATTAATTATTTATACGCACGTAAACAGAAAGAGCGACTGGTTTACATAAAGTAAAAGTTTTGCGAACCGACTCACCTTTTGAAGTTCTTAAAGAGATGGCTAGCTATATAATTTTAAATTTTATGCACTGTAATAACAATATATTCAAAACTATTCACTCATGTACACTTATAAACACACTACTCTCACTGCGAATCACTCATTTCGCGAGCTAGCCTCTTCGAAGCACAGCTAATCCAACTCCTACTGATGATAGTCCTGGATCCTCCGTCCTGTCCAGCCTGCGGTGACAGAAGGGTAATATTCTCTCGTGGTCCCAACAGCTACCGTCTGCTAACCCCTGACAATTTGTTAAGTCACTTGCCTCCTGGTTAAAAAACACGGCGAAAACCTTGGAGAGGGTGTTCGCGGCTCGTTGTCCCGTCCTCGACGTCCTTCCTTTCTCGGCTCACACTTCCGGTCACCCTTGAATCTCCTTCTGGGCTACGTTCAATTTCCATCCGGAATCCTACGCTGACTTCAGAAAAGGAGAGAGGAATCCCTCGATGTCCTTCCGGTCCTGAGTCCTTGAAGTTCTCCTCGGCGCTTGTCAATTTTACTTCAAGTTTTTATTTTCTCAAAACCAAATTCTTTTGAGACTCTGACACTCGCGTTGTATTATTTTCTTTTTATTGTTCACTTGCTCCTACCCCCGTCTTTTAATTTTCCACTTCGGTCTTTGCTAACCTCTATTTTGTATCACTAACGCTCTTAAGGAGCCTTAAGTTTGTACACAAGTTCAGAAATTTAATTAATTGATTTTTTCTTCTACTTTCAAGCAATTTTAAATTGTTTATTTGAAAACTAACGCTACAATTAATTCACGCACATGTTCGTTGCTGACACATACACAAGAAGTTTTGACTCTTTCAATCTGAGCTAATCACTAGTCCTTCACAAAGTTGTTGCACTGTCAATTTTTACACCCAAAATTTCACAGCTCCACCAAATGCTAAACACTGATTTTAATTTAATCGTTTATTATTATTATTATTATTTTTTGAAACGTAAGGATCCCACCGCGACGAACTTGTGGAATTACACTTCTGACACCAAAAAAGAATTCCTGTGACGGCCGTGGAACTTTTAGCGGGAAAATTGAATGGATTTGAATTTTAAATTGTTTAAAATGGAATTTACGAGATTTCAATTATCAGCCGTAAATTATTTCCTACGCTTAGTCCCACTCATCCAGGCCCGTAGCGAGGCTGGTGCAGGCGGTGCGGTGCACCGGGGCCCCCGAGTGTGATGGGGCCCCCAGATCGAA